>VYZQ01028270.1:76247-158129 GCA_013400655.1 Mystacornis crossleyi
TCCATTAGTGAACAACGGCCCCTACCACAGCAACAGCCCATTGCCAAGATTGGAAAAAGATCACTGCCTGTCAACCACTGATACCATCAGAAGGAAGGCAGCAATGACAATAATGCGGGTTTATTAATGGAAAAAACCTTGCAGTCACCTGCAAATAAATTTAATCTGACATGGAGCCAAGAAAAAGAAAAAAAGAAAACAAAAAGATTTAATGCGCTGAACCACGAAAATCTCAGCCTTTACAGTAACTCATGAAATCGTGTGAAACCTGAAACAGAATACAGCTGTGTAAAACTGCAGGTTTTACTGTATAAAACTCACAGACTGTATACATGTAAAATCTTGAACTAATCCTCATTCCTATCAGAACGTTCTAATAGACCACAAGCTAATATTGTAAGTTATGACACCTGCATCAGAAAATCAGACTGTCTGCATTGAGTTTCTACTACGTAGGCAAATAAAATAACTCCTTGTTTCAGTAGTATCAATATTTGCTTTCTTACAAAAGCTTACATACGTATACTAGACACATTTCTTGGATTACATCATAACATTTTATAATTAAAGACATATGCCTTAATACATTAAGACACATAATTAAAGACTTCAGCATATATCTGTTCTACTACAGTGCCATGAGTCTTCACCCAAAATGCTTGATCCTGCATGACCACCCAAACTGAGCCTATCACCAGGGCAGAAATGTGCACCTCTCACCACCCACCAACACAGGTATCTAAAATGCAAACTGCTCCAAAGCAAAGCAGCTTTCTAATAATTATCTGTAGCAATTTTTGCAGTTGCTTTTTGCTATTTTATTACTACAGCTTACAGTCCACAGTGAACAATATAAAAGCATTTTCCCAATGGCCCTTTCATCGTCTGTACATTTCTTGTATTTTCCCCCCAGGATTGATTGGATAGATTATTAGTCAGTACGAGGCAGTGCATGTTTTGTCAAATGACTTATCTTTTTGATGACGGTCTCTACAACCTGCTTCCTACTCTGTCCAGTACAGTTCAACACTTCTATTTTCCATGTCTTTCTTTATGCAGCTAAGTGAAGAGAAAACAAGGAGCACTAACTCAGAAGAGTCTCTTCAGATTGCAGTGCAACCCCAGACCATCTTGGTGCCGTTACATTCTGCCACGGAAATCAGAAAATGACTGCAGAAATTCTGACAATAGGATGTACTAGGACACAGCTGTACTTTTTTCTGATATTAGACTGACTAAAAGGATTTTCTTTTTCTCACTCTCCCTCACAGAAAAACAAAGCTGTGAAAGAAAACCCTGTGATGCATTAAAACTCTCTCCTCTTCATGTCTTTTTTGTTTTTATTAGGACTTAAATTTTACTGTTAAAGAACACAACCTCTGGGCACCTGAAATCTCACCAGAATAAGCTCTTTTATCCTACAAGAGGCTGCTGAGGAGACAAAGCTGCTCCCTAGAAACTGAAGCCCTGCTCCACATAATTTCTAGGCAGCTCAGGGGCCAGGGACAACCTAACCACCCAATCTGTGAGGAGTTTCTGGGGTGTGCAGAGAGATGTGGCATACCCGGTACCATTTAGGCAGATAGCTACTGTATGGGAATTTGCATGGGCACACCACACTTACACCTGTGTCAGATCTGACCCCTACTCACTACATCCAGGGCATTTGTAAGATTAAGGATTTAGAACTGAACCTGGGATCAGTCCATGCATGCTGTTGCTATAATGCAGTGGCACAGATGAAGTTAATGCAACTCTCCCTTGAGAAATAAATGTGCTGCCTCTAGTACAAGTATGTAAAACTGAAATGTTATGACCATGACAAACCCTTCGATATGTGCAGGTTCTCAGCCAAAAAAACCCCACAGAGCTGCGAAATTGTTGGAGGGGGGACAAAAGCATCAACCAAAGTTTGCATTTCAGCAGTATCAAAATGTCAAACGTGCGGCCGGGGTGACTGAAACTGCAGCCACGTTCTTTGTACACATTTTTTCCTGGCAGTTATGCAAACCAGTGTTTCTAACTCAGTGAGGGAGATGCACAGGTTAACAGAGCAAAAACTTCCCCCATCACCACCCTGATTTTGTCAACTTTGCTGACAACTGTCTAGAGCACGATGAAGTATCCTGGGTCTCACGGAATGTAAGTATTTGCGATTTAATGGCATGCTCTGTATAGGAATAGTGCTGCAACAGAGACTTGCTTTAAGTCCAGGAATGCGGTTTATACACAATCTAACGGTATCAAACGCAGCTTCTAAACTCTCTCTGATGAAGCACTAAGGCTCTGGAAACAGCCCAGTTCTATTTCTTAGAGGTGACAATTTCTGTAAGTTGAAGTCACTAGCGGGTGTCCTGGTTTCAGGATAATTCCCTTCCTTGTGGCTGGTACAGTGCTAAGTACTGGATTTAGGATGAGAACCGTGTTGATCCCACGCTGATGTTTTAGCTGCTGCTATAAGCAGTGTTTGCACTAAGTCAGTTCCTCACAGCACCCCACAGGTTGGGACTGACCTGCTGGAGAGCAGCTCTGCAGAGAAGGACCTGCCGGTCTGGGCAGACAACAAGGGGTCCAAGAGCCAGCAGTGCCCTGGGGGCCGAGGATGCCAACGGTACCCCGGAGTGCACAGGGAGGAGTGTGGCCAGAAGGACGAGAGAGGTGATCCTCCCCCTCTGCTCTCTCCTGGTGGGACCACACGTGCAGTACTGGCTTCAGTTCCGGGCTCCCCAGCTCAGGACAGACAAGGAAGGACTGCAGAGGGTCCAGCAGAGGCTACAAAGATGTTGAGGGGACTGGAGCACCTCTCTTATGAGGAGAGGCTGAGGGAACTGGGCCTCTTCAGCCTGGGGAAGAAATGAGGGAGAGGGAATCCTACCAATACAGACAAATATCCTAAGGGTGGCTGTCAAGAGAAGGAGGTCAGACTTTTCCCAGTGGTGCCCAGTGACAGGACAAGGGACAAAGGGCACAAACTGGAACACAAGAAGTTCCATCTGAATATGAGTGAAAACTTCTTTACTATGAGGGTGAATAAGCACTGGAACAGGCTGTTCGGAGAGGTCGTGGAGTTTTCTTCTCTGGAAATACTCAACATTCACCTGGACATCATCCTGTGCAACCTGCTCCAGGTGAACCTACTTTAGCAGGGGACTGGATTAGAGGATTTCCAGAGGTCCCTTCCAACCCCAAACATTCACTGATAAACTTGGAGGGAAGCTAGCGGAACTGGGTGGGCACTGGTCAATGTGCAGCTGCATCATGCATCCCTTTTTTTGTGTATTTTAATTCTTTTGTCATCCTTCTCCTCCTCCTATTACTTATTATTATTTTTCTCCCTTCCTTTTCTGTCTTAGTGAACTACCTTTAACTCAACTCACAAATCTTCATTTTGTTTCTTGTGATTCTCTCCTCCATCCTCCTGCAGGGAGTGGGAGGAGGGAGGGAGTGAGGCTGTGTGGTGTTTAGCTGCCTGTCAGGTCAAACCACAACAGTGAAGACCAACAACATTACTAAGTCCCAGCCTGAGCTGGTTCTTATGAAAGGCAATTTACAGACCTTCAGGAATTTGCAAGCCTTCATTTTCAGCCTGTAAGATAAAACAAGAACCACATTTATTCATGTAACAGCCCATCACACAGGCCCCCTTTGAATTTTCCATTACTGAGTTCATGCTACAGCAGCACTCACAGATGAACCTCAGTTACCCCCTGTGCTACTCTTAAAGAAGTAAATGCTAAGGAATACAGTCCTTCACTTCCCAAAAGCCCTTTTTCAAAATGAATGCTCCAGCATTCAATACCTGCTCCCGGGGAGATATTTCAATAGAGCCTTTACTTATTCCTCTCTTCCTAGTATTTATAGCTCGCAAAGTGGGACATTCTTAGAATAAACAATTGCAGACACTGCGAGTACTCATCTGACCCACCCCTCCTAATGTTTCCCGAGCAGAATCACGCGCCAGGTGTTCATTGTTATGAAGGCATCTTCTCCATGGATACCCTGCTCCGTAATGGGTAGGAGCACGCAACAACAATAGCACAGCCAATTCTTTTATTAGGCCATTGGTCAAAAGCATCAACAGAGCAGAAATCAGGGCACTGAGTACGCCTCCAGTTATTTCCGTGGCTGTGTTCCCATACACACTTCTCTTCACCAAGCTGCTGAATATCAAAGAAGAGCAAAATATATTAATTCAAGATGCTTTGTAAAATAATGAATAAATCCCACACCTGTAGCGCTTCAAATTCTGCCCCAGGGCATTAAGAAAACAAAAGGCACATTTGTGCTCAGCTGCAAAGGCCTCCAACAATAACAGTTCTCAGCTGGCTGATGCTCCTGCAGGGCTTTCTTCCACTTCCCACCCGCTTTGTGTGTTAATATCTTACCCTTCTTAGTGTGCGAGAAATTGATAAATGGACACAGAGGCCTGATTCCCATCTACAAAGCACAGATTACAGAGGCAGAGACACTGCAAGTGTCTTTAGGCCACTTTATCAGACACTTTAGCCCCGATTTCTATGACACCTGCTATGACCAAAAGGTGCAGAGTATTCCTGCATTTGTGCTGTTTCTAGGACCCTGCTGAAATGGAAGAGTACGTGACTTCAAGTGAGCTGACAAAAGGAGTAAAGACAACATACGACATTAATAGCGATGCACTGAGCTCACATGATTTCACTTTTTTCCATGATTTGTGTTTAATGATGTCCATAATGAACTGTGAGAAGAGATCAACAGAGTGGTACGAATGCAAACTGGACTTTACTCAACTGTTGGCAACTTTAAACAGTTCCTAACACCACACATTCACACTGTGCCGAGTTCAAGCTAAGAAATCCTGTTTTTCCACCTTTGTATACTCTCATTTGCTGCGGACTGAAACAGCCAGCTGGCAATTTACTCAGTTCACTCTTCTGACTTAGAAAAGCAAGAAAAGTATTAGTAAAAATCCAGAACTACTGTTACATACATATATTGATTGTTGTTTTCTATACAAGATCCGTGCACAATTACACATAGTAGTTTTATATCTATTATATATTTTATTACATAAAGAGCACATCTACTGAAACCGACTGATGTACTGTAAACTCTTCAGTGCCAAAGTAAACAAAGGGCCTGAGAGCCAGAAGTGTGAGTGTGATCACCTGGTCACCTCCATCTGTTTGCCAACAATCTGCACCTGACATTTAACTCTGTGCGCCCTGTGTCCCATGTGCTCCGTATCACCTGCACATCTGACCCAGCCAGTGCTGGTATCTTGTAGCACCTCCCTGATACATCTTCATGCAAGGCTTCCATTTGCCGTAACAGGAAAACCCGAATGCGCTTTTCATCCTTAATCTTCCCCCCGCTGCCTCCTTCAGTCCCTGTAGCAGTGCATTTTCCTTTAGGACTCAAACGTGACAGTTCCTAAAGCTGATGGTCAGCCAAGTCTTCTTCAACCCTTCTCCTTCTATCCCTAAACAAATGCGTGTCCTTTATTTGGCATGCTGGGAGCTCTGCCTTTATTTCATTGCCCTCCTTTCATTTTTGGTTCTCAACTTTAAGCTGCCTGTCCTCTACCTTTTTAAATTCTGCTGATAAGTATGTGAGTGCATTCAGTATTCCCCATTTTGTTTCAGCTTCTATTTTCTACAGGGCTGTTTAAACTTTTTTAGGCTTCTCTTGGCTCATTTCCTGCAGAACGTCGCAGTTTTCAGGAAACGGTATTTGGAAAAAAGATCTTAGGAATTGAAAGTAAGTTCAGAAAAATAAATCATATAAGAGGTGCCTGGAACTTGAGGTGTTGACTCATCAGTCTAATGAACACTGAAGCACTTATTTGCCCTCAAATACTTCACTGGAGAGGGATAGGCTGCAGTATACACTTGACTGCCTTGCTGAACTCCAGTCCTACAGAGCCCATCTTAAACACATTAAATCCATTAACAGCACTGTAAACTCTGAGCAGACTTCTGTCTGACAACTAAAATTTTGAAGGCACCCTCAAAGTTCTGAAGTGATGCGGCGAGACATGCATGAGAACTACTCATTCTCCTTCCAAATGTTATTAAACCAATATTGTCTAATAAGCAAAGGAAAAAAAAAAGCAGCTTACTGCAAAGTCAAAACCCACTGTCAGACAGAGCAACCGCAATATGTAAACTACAGCAGCAAATTATTAATCTGAAATAAATTGTGACTTCTGACTGACACCAGCTTTTTTTAATATAGAAGAGTAATTACTACATGTAAGACTGGTGTCAAGTCATGATCTGTGACAGCCACTTGCCTGGGACAGGCAGAAGTGACTGATTTTGAAGCTGCTGCAAAGAGCAAACTCTGACCTGAGGTTTTCACTTTGGCAGTGGTTATTTTTAGAAATCATATCAATGATCACCATCTTTTGCCTTGATGTAATCACTACAAGATGATGCATTAATTGTTTGTGAGGGAGAACCTTTAAGTATTTTTAAACAGAGGATGACCAGTGAGGATGTTCAGTCTGCTGATAGCTTATGGATGAGAGAGTGTTCCATATTTGATAGACAAGGAAATTCCATTGTGCAGAAAAGGACAGCAACTTTTATTTCCAATACTTCCCGTAGTCGCTGTTACTTTAAAACTAAACATTACACATGACTTATCCTACCAGAGACTAAGGGCTTCTTTTATGCAAATCCATTCAAAATCACTGACATTTATCTTAATAAAAGCTCATGGACTTTAAGCCCCTAGGAGGAAACAACTGTAGAACTAGAATCAAGTCCAAATAGAACAAAAACAATGGTTTGGCAACTAGCATTATGACTCAGAGGAAATTTAAGCAGCACATCAAAGCCAAGGCTTTTCATAACAAAAAGAAACACTAAGAATACATAAGCACATGCCTACAGGAATGTTTCACCAAAAATAACAGTAGGCTGGACTAGTATTATAGGACTAAAGATACAAGTGCATTAATAAAAATATCCTGATGCCTAAACCTCAGTCTTTACCAAACAGCAGGTCATAAGTCAATATTTCTATATGGCCCATAAAAAGCTAAAACAATAGAAATAATAAACTCAAAAAGGAGTTCCACATGAAGTTGTAACTTTATTGTCTTCTGTCCATTAACTTGTTTTAAAACAAAGAAGTGGATTATGACTAACCCACTGTATTAATATTTTTTCTGCTCTGTCAAGTTGCTTAGCCTTTGCTCATAATAAAAACAAATCTCCTCCTCAAATACCACGTGCGTGCATAGCTCTTAACCATGTGAAGCTTTATATTACAGCAATCTTTTGATACCAGGACTTTGATGCCATGACCTCTAAGCTACACAAGTATGGTCTTCTTTTGCAAGAGGATTGTCTTGACATTATTTTTAGAATCACTTTCTTGTAACTCAATTCACTTTGTTTGTAAAACCAGTCTAAAAAAAAACCCCAAACAAAACCTAGCCTTGCAAACACATACTAGCTAGAGATAGTCCCTCAAAAGGAGGTTTTTCATTAAAAAACAAATGACAGAGGAGAGCCAATGTCCAAGTGGAAGCCAGTGATGAGCGGCATTCCTTGGGGTCAGTTTTGGAACTGGTGCTCTTGAACATCTTGATCAGTGACACGGGCAATGGGATTGTCAGCAAACTGGCTGAGGGTGCACTCAACGGAGCCGCGTGTGTGGCTGACACTCTGGGTGGAAGGGATGCCACCCAGACGGACCCTGGCAGGCTGGAGAGGTGGGCCCTTGTGACCCTCAGGAAGGCTCAACGAGGCCAAATGCAGGCTCGACGTGACCTGGCAACGGGCACTTGTAGCCCAGAAAGCCAATCCTATCCTGGACTGCGTGTACGGAAGCGTGGCCAGCAAGTGGAGGGAGGCGACTCTTCCCCTCTACTCCACTCTCAGGAGACCCCACCCACAGTGCTGTGTTCAGGCCTGGGGCCCCCCAAAACAAGATGGGGACATGTTGGAGTGAGTTGAAGAGGCCATGAAGATGCTCAGAGAGGTGGAGCCCCTCTCCTCTGGAGCCAGGCTGGGAGAGCTGGGGCTGTTCAACCTGGAGACTAAAAAGATTCAGGGAGACCTGACAGCACCCTCCAGCACCTAAAGAGCTACAGGAGAGCTGGACAGGGACTTGTGACAAGAGCCTTGGGTCACAGGACAAGGGGGAAGGGCTTCAAACTAACAACAGGTGAGATTAGATAAAAGGATGAAATTCTTCCCTGTGCAGGTGGTAAGGCCCTGGCACAGGCTGCCCAGAGAAGCTGTGGCTGCCCTATCCCTGCAAGTGTTCAAGGCCAGGTTGGACAGGTCTTGGAGCAGTCTGGGACAGCGGAAGGCATCTGTGGCAGGGGGTGGAATGAGATGATGTTCAAGGCCCCTTCCAACCCTAACCTCTCTAGGAATCTATTAAATACTCCACGTGTGTTGCCTCCTAATTCCTAATTTGTCTTACTTCAATACGACATGCCTAAAGAGCTTGTCTGACCCAAGAACTGCATCATTCCACTTGTTCTACAGAGAGTGAAGGCAAGGAAGTCTGAGGCTTTTTTTTTTTAATTAAGGTGAGGAGAAAATAAACAGGAGTTTTATAACCAGCCACAATTAGAAGTTCAAGCAAGCATTAACAGGTAGTTAAAACTTCAGCTTCTGACAAATTTGTGGGATTTATTGCGTAAACAAACTCTCTCCCTTAAATGTGTGCTTCGCACAGCTTCTGCACTGCATGCCATACATTACACCCAGAGAAAACAGAATATAATCGAAGTACTTAAAACCATCAGAAGGATAGAGAAGATAACCAAAGGAAGTGTAAGCATACAGAATTCCTGTAGGACATGAAGCCATCATCTAGTGCTGCAGGCAACAAGTCCCACGAGGACAGCCATCCTCCTTAAGGGACAGTGGTCGCACAAAACCTGCCTGAAGGGATTTAAGCTTTTTCCCCACTATTAGGGGAATTGACACTTGTTTATTTGCACATGTAGTGTTAGTTCCCAAGCTGCTGGCCTTTTCCCAAGCTACTGAGCTTCTTGGGAAACAGTAGGAAACTGGGTTATCTCTCTGCTGGCAAAACAAACAGGGCAAGCAAATCATTCTGTACCTGAGGAAAAGAAAAGAACCACCCAATAATCCCATTATGTAAAAGAACACTCGATGCATTCCAGTTTCTCACGGTGTCAGGTTCATCCCTGCTACCACTTAAAGAGCATTGAAGACATGATCAATCTTTTAAAACCACACACTCTCAGGGATGTAACAAACCCAGCCGATAGCCCATTCCACATAACGAATGTTTATCGTTCGTTTCTGTAAAAAAATAACTCAGAGAAGATATTGCAATATTCCAGAGACTTCAAAGTCTGGCACAGTGACAAATATTAGCTAAGAGGGAAATACTGGAGTGTCATTGATATTAGCATTGCACAGTATTTTACTGGTGTTATAAAAGAAAACAAGAAAGTAATCAATATTAATTGGGAAATTATTGAATCTGATTAGCCTGATGATTTAGAGAAAATAAGTATATAAGGATATATTTACAGCAACATGATTTGTTCTAAATACCCATGCTGTCACTTGGAGTCAGGAATTTTATTATTCTGATTTGAGATTGTATGGTCGAGGTGTTCTATTGCCAAACCCCAATCACTGATACAAGTACGGCTTTGAAAAAAATCACAGCACGGGGCACTGGCAAAAATCAGCAGACACCCAAGACAACCCACCCCCCCTCAAAAAAAAAGGCAGCCCAAACCACAGCTAAACCACAAGAATTAAATGTAATTCAGAGTCAAACAACAGAATTTCAATTTACTCGGCAGAAAACCTCTCAACCGGACAGAGGTTACTTAAAAATTTTTTTTAAATAGTGTTTTGTTCAAATCCTCTTCCCTCTAATTATCAGCCTCTGGTACTGTCGTAATTTTTCTAGAATCTGCTGAATAACTGAAAAAGTTATTTAATGGAAATACTTTAAACTATGAATGTTATGTATCACTATTATTAAACCACCACATTTAATGTGGTTTCCATGGTACAGTTCAGTGTTCTACTTACCATATAGAATAACTGAAACTACTGTAGAAAATGAAACTATTGTAGAAAAAACCCCAACCTTTCTCTTCTGAAACTGAGAAGGAACTGGAGGAGAGAAATAACCCAGACTCCAGTCGCGTTATTTAATTAAAACTGCCACTTCTAATTAAACTGTCGGCAAAGCGCTGGGGAAATAGTCCCACTGCTATACCAAATTTATAAAACAGAAGTTCATTACTCATATGTTGTATTTGCCCACAGTCCTTTCAGCTGATTCCAAGAGCTCACAGCCAGTATGGAACAGCTCTCAGAGATGGAACGGCTTTGCAGCTGAGCACAGGAAAAGGACCACAGCACCTCTCTTCTACAACATCCAAGAACTGACACAGAAAGCATTGACAAAAGATGTTGCACAGCAGCAGCTCTCAGCTTCTTTCCAGTGCAGCTCATCAGCTTCTGGTGAGGGTGACTGAGCACTGGCACCGGCTGCCCAGCAAGGTAGGCTGGACAGTGTCCATCCTTGGAGCTGTACAAAAGCTATCTGGACACGTTCCTGGGCAGCCTGCTTGAGCAGGGGGGCTAGGGCAGCCAGCCTCCGGAGGTGCCTTCCAGCCTCAGCCACGAGTGACTCCGCGAGCCGTCGGCCCGAAGGAATCCCAGATGCTGGGTGTCCCACACCAGCTGACAGTCACGGACATTTGGCTTCAGGGTCTTCATGCACAAGTGTTTCAAATGACCAGCACAGTCCTCATTCCTTGAGCAAACAGTTGTAGGCATTTTCCTGAGAGGGTTCCAAAGCCTGGACTGGTGTTAAACCAAGCTCTCCAATACCCATTTCAAAGGAGAATTACCTGTTTCATGCCACCACAGGAACTCGCAAGAGCACACACATTCCTAAAGCCCTCACCTCCTGGTACATCAAGACTGCACTTGTGCAACTGAGTAGATGTTTCCTATGTTAAGAACCCAGAGAAGTTTGCTGCTTAGGTAATTGTTATTTTATTAACAGCACCCTGACTCATGTGCCATGAACATGCTGCTCTGAGCTATCCCAGTTAATTGTATCCACTCCGCCCCTTCGCACACCGGACCAGTTTGTGATTGCTCAGGTAACCACGCGTGAAAGGAAGCCATCTGTTAGCTAAGAAGGGTGTTCGTCATGACAGGCACTTGCAGGCAAGAACACCAGGACCAGGCTGCTACCAGAAACACCTTGAACTCCCCAGACTAGGTGCGGAGAGGTTGGTTTCTGGCACTTAGTGCTGCACCTCCTGAACAGAGCATGCAACGATATCTGCCACCAAGACAGCTGAGCAGATTTGCCTCTGGAATGTGCCCCCTTTGTGCTCCTCAGGCAACTCAAACTTGTGCAGGATGACTATGACACGCTCCCTTACGCTATGCCGAACGGAGTGACGGCGCCGTGGAAAGCATGGCTCCGAAGTGCCCAACTTTCACATTCTTCTAGCCTGATTCATGAGCTGTACTCCTGATAAACTGGGTGCAGGGTTATTGTGCACCATGTACGAACACAGAGGCGCCTCCAGCCTTCACCCACCCAGCTCCCACACGTGTGACGCTGCAAATAAAGGCCCTGCTCTGCAAGGCGAGCACAACCTCGCACAGCACCCACCATGCTTCAAAGGTACCACAGAGCACCAAAATCTTGGTTATCACTGGAAATACCAGCAGCACAATTACCTCTGTCACCAAGTTCACTGAGTTTAACGCTTGTCAAAACTTAGATTTTTTTTTTTTCCCAATTAGGAATTTAGAGGAGCTCTTACTCAGAGAAGAGCTACCTCAGTAAACAATGCCAGAAACTCACACCCTTCCTTGGCAGAGGGCCAGGCACTGTAGTCATTACTCCGGGAGAACTCTCGCTGATGGAACTGCTCCACGGCACGCACATCATGACTCATGCTGCAAAAACTTGGCTCCTGGAGTTGTTTCCCATCTAATTAAAATTCACTCATACTACAATCCAGCTTTTACCATAACAGTATCAGTATCTGTGTCTGCAGCCAAAAGGCTATTCAGCACCACAAACCGGCTGTAGAGGTAGCAAAGACACCTAATACTGAAAGAGATACTGAAAATAATGTATTGTCACCTCTCTCCTCAAGGGCCACAGTTACAGAAATTAAGCTGCTGTCTGGCTGGATTTTTTTTTTCCAAGAACCCATGGAAGCAGCAGTGATACAGCATAAAAGAAACACATATGAACAAAGTAAACTGTTGCCATATATTTTAGGCTAGCCTAAAAGATTGACTGAACATGGCTTGCTTCACTTTTTCGTCCCGTGGGGTTTGTACAAACCCTTCTGTCGCCTTTTAATTTTGAAGCAATGTTTAGCTCCTTTATCTTTATTAGTTTTATTCTAATGTAACTCTCTGGAGAATTTCCGCTGTTGCTACTTCTCTCTTTAAAAGACAGTCCAAAGAAACCAGGGAAGATATGGTGACCTGTGCAATTATCAGGCATACAGAAATAAGACAAAATATTACATGAATATTTTTCTCTTGCAAAGATCTCTTGGGTTTGCCTCTTGATGTGACCTTCTGGTTGACACTACAAACAAAGCCTTTGGCAGATGGCTCCTAAAAGGAAGTTACACTTGAAGTTTCTTAAGCATGTGCTAACCACTAAGAAATTATGAAAATAGAAGAAGATGAAAATACTTATTATTACTGTCTTGGCCTTTGAAAAAAAACTCCAATCATTATCAGAACTACACAAAAAGTAAAAACCAAGACTCCTACTAAGAATAAAAAACTAAGCCGATACTTTTACTAATATTGTAATTGAAGCACAGAAGACTTAAAAGAAGAAAAACCTCCACCTTTAAACCCCAATTTTACTAGACTGTAAAGGCTATTCCTTAGATGTTTAAAAATCCAGAGGCAGGAAATTGACTCTTCTATTACTAACAAGTCTTTTAGTCTGGAACACAAACATTTCTCATCGTTTGTGATGTCCAAATTACGCTTTTAATTGAATTCTAAATCATTAGCCACTGCTGTGTTCCCTTCAAGGTTTTGAGCACAGCTGCCCTCACTCCCGAGCCCTGGTGTTCCGAGCTGGCCTTGCTGGTCACAGCGTGAGCTGTAAGAGAAACTCTGCCAGAATGCAAAAATATTTAGGTATTGACACTGCTAATAACAACATTAAGCCCTCACCTTTACAAGGGCCATGAAACAACAGCAGAAATACTTCTGTCAGGCTTTTAGAGGCCAAGAGAATCACAGTCCTGAGAGAGTGAGAGCACAAAGTCTAGTGAAAAGACCACTAAAATTTACTGTGCAGTTTCACAGCAAATGAGGTTTAAGTACACAGAAGTTAAGCTTCAGTCTGTAGGGATTCAGTGTGAAACCAGAAAGCCCCCTGTATGTTCACCACAAAACACTTTGCTGTACAAGCTATTCGCACCAACTGACTTGCTTTCTGTTCCTGTGTGAACAGCCTGATGTCCTATACCAGGAAGAAGCCACAATCAACCGAATTTATAACTTCTTTACAAACAAAGTTCGGGAAAACATCTGTCTAAAGGACAAAGTTCTAATTTGGATCCCAGGTTGTCAAGATAAAATGTGGAAATATTAACGTATTATCAGCAATCAGTGAGCTAGACAGCAAAAATGAAAGCTAGACAGGTTTCATATGCAAGATACGCATTTTCCTCTTCATTCTCAAGCTGAAACAGATTGACAATTATGTATCCCACTCCTAAAAATTCCCGTTCCCAGCCACAGGCTTTAGGCCTCTACCTCCACTTATGCGCATTTACAAATGTAGAGTAGGGATTTCTAAACAATCCTACATACAAGTTTTAAAAAAAAAAAAGTCACCATTGAAAGTACTCTCCTGTTTAAGTGTGCTTTAGTGCATCCCATTGATATAGATATGAAGCAGCTGGAGATGTGGAATTTGCAAATATGAATGACTGAGCAAGGGTGAAGTGCCAACTTGAACGTCAGAAGCAAAAAGGGTAAAAGCAAACCATAGACGTGTTAAGAGCACAGGGAATAAGAACAGATCTAACAAGTACTTGACTGCAGTGCTAAAGCAGTAACCACTGAACGGCTTCCACTTCACCTGGGCACCTCAGGCTGGAGCAGCCTCAAAAGCAGGAATTTCCAGGCATTGCAGACTCTGCACCCACTGAAACTCGTTGTTCACCGTGTCAGCTGAAGTACCCCAAGTGCCTGCAGTGAAACGCTCTCCAGGATCTAGCACCAGTCTGACAACTTGCTACTAAACCCATCCCACAACTTAAGAGTTCACCGATAGCAAGTGCCACAAATCCAGTTAGTTGTGCTAAAGAACAACCTAAGTCTGTTTTGACCATCTGGTACAGCAAGTTTTCCAACTTCAGTAAAATCGGGTTTCCTCTTGCCCCAGCTAAAGGTGCTGAATTCCCCTCTGAAGTCAGACTCCAGAGCTAACATGATGAATGTATAAGGACCCCTCCACCCTCACCTCGCTGTTATCACAGCATAGTAAATACACGTAACAACACACAGTCCTACGTGAAGGGTTGTGTCTGGCCATTAGGAATTTAAACAAGCATGACTTTACTCATGAACCTATAAAAACGCAAGCAAAAACTGAGAACGAACAGTTGCAAAGCCAAAACATTTCACTGACACAAACTACTAAGACGGCACTAAGAGGTTCTTTTAAAAAAAATACTAATTCACGTTGCATTTTCAGCAACACTGACCTAAACGCAGTTTTGGTAGTATTGTGTCATTTCTTTCCTACCTTTTCATTGTTCCACAATAAAATAAATGCCTTTCCATAAGCAGTAACTTTTGGAATGCATTTTAAATAAGACCACACCACTGTTAACACTGGAGTTCCCCATACTTAAAACATCTGATTGCAGTACTCAGGAATGTGTCAGTTCTGCAACAAAATACAAGATTTCCCAACTCCAGTGATTTACAAGCCTGAATTCAGAAGCAGAGCTCTTGCAAAGTGCTATTTTACATCTTCAGGTGTAAGGAAGAAGTGTTTTAAGAAGCTGCCACCCACCATGTGAAGTTCTGGCAACCCATCGATTAAGATTTAGGAGACATGTTTATTTTTATCAACTCAGTATCTTCGATAGGTTATGAAAATTAGCAGCTTGGAGCGAGTAACAAACTTCTTAAATGTGTAATCACTTAGTCAAAAAGCAAAACAAAAATGTGATAATGAGGCTTGTGTTTGCGGTATATACCCACGGGGACATTTTAATACACTAGAAGGCTGAAATAGAAGCACTGAAATACTTCAGTAGGACTTGCAAGGACTCCCAGATTGAAGAATCAAGCAAATCCTACTGAAAGAGAATCACGGGAGATGGATGGTCGGTCCTTGCTGAGCTGGAAACACACCTGCCTTGGAGTGGCACGGCAGAGACCAGTGCCAGCGATGGCAAGGGAGGCAGAGCATCCGTGACGCTGGAGTCTCCTTTCAAAAATAACTGAACTGCGGTACCTTCTTGGGTTGATCATTTTATTCTAGAACACAGTATTTTAGGCCATTTAGATACTTCGCAAGTGATCTTTGAAGCTTAACGCCCACTACTTCTGAAAGAAATTCAACATCTAATGCCAGAAATAAGGCATTCAAGCCAGTAATTATCTGTGTTGAGTAGAACCAGGATAGCGTTCCATTGGTAACATACTAACATAGATATTATGGCACATTTTATTACTTTGAGCCTGCTTCTAGAAGAGCTTTTTTTTAAAAAAAAGGGACAAAATAACTTGCATTCCCTTATATCTACATGGATTTTATAGCAAAATTAACATTTTTCTGAAAAGCGATCTTGTCCTAGTACTCAAAAATCAGGTTGTATTACTACCAACAACAAAACTGCAGAGAACAAAATTGGGTCCTTATTTTTATTTCTGTCTGCCAAGAACATTCTCTGGGCAACTGCCTCCTTACGATGCAAGGAATCAGGCCAGTGCTGATGCACAGAAAAAAATCACAGAGTAGAAATTCTCAACATTATTCCCTTCAGTAAAAGCAGGAGTGAAAAGCATCGGAGAGGCATTACTGCCCCTTGAAATAGCAGTCTTGATTAACACGCCACATTCAAATCTGACTAATAATAATCCAGTTACCCTCAGCAACTTGAGATGTGCTCAGAGTGAGTTATAAACCCCAAATCTCCCTTGGAGCTATCTAAGTGGTGAACCACTAAGAACAGTTATTCTTTCGTGCTTTAAATATGAAAGGTGAGATCAGCTCCACACAGATATGATTTTAAATGCAACCTCTTTCAATTTCCCACTCTGAATAATCCACTTGAAAGAGACTCACTCCTAGCTGTCTGCAATTACCAAATGATACTTCTCACCCAGCTGACCACGTTAAGTCAGCACAGGGACCTGCAGCACTTCCCAGGCAAAGCAGTGCATGGCTGGCTGGCTCCACGTCCCAAGCACGGTCACGGGTGCTGGTCAAACATCACCAGGAAACCAGGCACATCACATGGCTGTGCCTCATTCCACTTGCGCGCCTCACAGCTGCCAGAGCCAGCCACTCCTCCCTTCCCAAGAATTCACGCTCCACACATGTACAGGGTAAACTTCCTGCACTGCCCCAGCACCCACACAGCCCCTCTGACCCAGCCCTACTGGCACAGAGAGAGGGGAGGATACGTGGTCCCTTTCCTGGAGGTGCTTTAGTCTACAAACATGAACAAGCAGACAAAAGAAAAAAAGCAGAGAATGGTGAAAAAGTGCACAGACTCGTAGGAGACAGGGTGTCTGGCTGAAAAGCTGCAGAAAAACCAGCTCCCGCCCCAGCTCCAAAAGAAGCAAGACCAGTAGTTTTGATGCAAGGCCACAGCCTCCAGCAGCTCCACTGGTCCTGCACGGCTAAATCAAGGGATAGGTTTCCCTGCTCTCCTGCACACGTCCCTTTTCCTGCAGGTACACATGGCTATGTAGGACTTATAAAACCAGACAGATTTAAAAAATTTCTGAAGCCATGTTAGAGTACAGAGAGAAACAATCTCAGGGCTCCATCACATCAACAATGGTTTCCAGATATTAGCCAAAGGTGCAGAGACCCCCACGGATCCTCGCTTCTGTTACTGAGAATTCTGCAAAACTGAGTTTAATCGTGTGGAAAAAGCACTCATATGGATATTCAGGAATGTGTTTTGATATTAAGGGAGAGGCAGCTGGGAAGATTTTGAGAAGTCAGGCCTAAAATGAAAAGCTCTTATGCTTCAGATTCTACTTGTTCTGAAAACACTGTTTCTACTAAAACAAAAGCTAAGGACTAAATACATTCCTAGTTTAGTATGACTGGTGAGATCAGGAGACAGTTGACAAAAAGAGTCCCACAGTGCTTCTTAGAGATTAATGATCAGCTCTCGGCAATCAATCCAACAACTATTTATAGACTAATCCAAATGCCTGACAGCATTCCTCCACCAGGATGTTGAATTACTTCAATACTACGTGCCTGATTCCTTTCAGTAAATGTACAGTTAATTAAATTTGTAATGCTGTGGTTAAAAACCCAGTTAAATTCTCACGTACATCTTGAGAATGTACACATCCTTCAAGTACCACCCTCTCCAAGGGTGCTGTGACACCTCTGAGTTACCACGTAGTGTTTCTCAAAGACTTTTATTCATGTCACTCTTCTAGGTGTGACTGCCTTTGCACAGCTCCTTCTCCTCTCTTCCCACCCCTGTTCCCATACCTCATCCTAGGGAAGAGAAGGTAGTTTGCAGCATTTACAATCAAGATGATCTCACCTCTTTGCCAGCTAGGAAGAGGAAGGGAATCCCACACAACTGACTCCTAATACCACTCCACCAAGTGGCAGAACACCTAACCTGACAGAGACGGCTGTCAGCAACATCACATTGTTCAGATGTATAGAACACCACAGCTGTCAGCTGCCTTGCAAAATAAAAGATAAGCATAAAGCAGAAAAGCAGAAACTTCCTGTGTCACATTTTCAACTACAAAGCATTTTCTCAAAAAAAAAAAAAAAAAAAAAAAAATTAACACCACCAGCAAATTTATGGCCAGGTGTGACCTGAAGGTCTCAAGCTGAAATATGAAACAAGATTATTTAGCGTGTGAATTGCTGAGCGCACCTTGCATGCTGTCCTTCAACTGAAGTAACACCATCTCTTCCAGTAATTTATTAACTTCAGTTAAGAAAGAGAGGGGAAATAACTGTTCTGGATTGCCTTGGGAATGATACATCTTGAAACATCAGTAATTCCACTACTAAATATTGTTAGTTCATAGCATCTGTTAAAAAGTCCCCTTACAAGAGGCACTGTGTCACAAGTTATCTATCAGAGGTGTGAGAAAGCAAACTGCCACGGCCATCAGCTAGAAATTATCAACAGCAACTCTGCTATCTGTACCTGGAAGCACTGGTATACATGACGAGACTTTTCTCTGATGCCATCCAATGCTATCTCTAGAAAACTAAAAATTGAACTGCTGAACAGGGACGAAGGAGAACCACTCCCAGGAGCTGCAAAGAGAAGCAACTACAGACTAAAAATGCACTTCTCTGCTAACAAAAGCGTGATTGAGCCAAGTGCTGTGCAACGCTGGCACCGACCCCCTCTGCAGACAAGGCCCATGGAAAGCAGTATGTGGAAACAGGGAATTTTGACCAGAGCTAGGCCAAGCAGAGTCCAACACACCGACATTTTCCAGACAAAAGCCACAGAGAGTCATAAAAAGCTCTCATTTCTCGCTGCATAAAAGATCTGCTGTTCTGACTGCACAGTTCAGTCCTTGGCCTGAAGCAGCTGCGATCTGACTGATGTGCATTCATTTTAGTCCTTAGGAAGATGTCCAGGAAGCTTTGCTTGACATCCAGCACAAACATCTGCGTAGGGGACGCTGAACAGAAGACGAGTATGTAGCTGCTACCTGTATTAACTGCAAAGGGCCCAAGAGCTGCCTTCCCTTTGGGAAACCCTCTTAAACTCCTACAGGAAAAAAATAACACTGCTGATCCTCTTTGCATTATCTGAGGATACTTACAGGCTACTTGATAAATTAATCACTGCCATCACTACCATGAACGAACAGCAGAATTAAAAACAATTATTTGTTATTTGGATTAAATCTACTTTGATGACAAGCAGACTAATATTCTGATCTGCTTTCAGTTAAGGAATCCTTGATCCAAAAGGAAAGAAATGCTACATAACTTAGTTAATTGAGTAATTTCTTATTCTTTTCTTCATCTGGAGTAATGAATCCAAGAATAAGTTGGTCCCAAGCTGAAGTCCTCCTGCTGTTCAAGTCTGCTCAGCTCACCTGAACATTCCTACGCAGTTCTGAACGTCCCCATACAAACTGTCAAAGTTCCACACAACTAACCCATCTTTGTGCACATTCTTATTCACTTCAATTCTCTTGTGTGCACATATCTCTATAAATAAGGTCTTAAATGCTTTTTGTCAATATTTGAATCTCTGGGCTCATTTACTCCATCTAAACAGCAGAGTTGAAACACAACTTTCAAGACCATAAAATCATTTTCCTTAACTATTTTATGATGTAATAACTTCAGGAATTTTAGGGCTATTGTTTTGGAGGTTCATGATTTTTCTCCACCAAGCCAACCAATGTTTCTGGAAGTGAAAATAGCAACTGGACACTAAAGAGCAACCTGCATGTCAAAACATGCCTGCAGCTCATTCCTGTAAACAACTGGGTGCAAGCTACTGGCTCCTGCCAGCATCCAGCTGCAATATAGAAACTGCATTACCTTGGCATGCAGCAGTTCAGAGATAAGGGAGGGAAGCAACAACAGTACTGCCATTCGAATTCTTGTGAAAGCTTTCAGCCATGCAGGCTCTACACCTAAGCTTTTATGATTACACATTTTCCTTTATTTCAATAACAATGTCAAGGTTTTGGTCAATTTGGCAACCCTCATGTAAAACCATTATCTGTAATCTACTGCACCAATCAGTATTGGCCTTATTTACAGCATTAATCCTCCTAACTGAAGAAGCCAAACGATCTGTGGTTTGATTACACAATGCCAATTGACTGTAAAGTAGGTATGTAACTATACATTAAACATTCCTTTTCTTCATCATTCCCAACCTATCAGGAGACTCCCAAAAGCGGACAAGTCTGGGCACCTTTGGCACAGTGCCAGCGTTTTAACATCGGACTTGATGTTTGCTGTAGATAAACAGGAGACGACCACAAAGCAACACAAACTGCCCTTTAGATCCCAGTGTAAGTGAAACAGCTGCAAAACCCCCAATTTAATAGGTTTGCACAATGCAAAATCAAATGAAACAAATGAGTACTTAAAACTCAATTCAATTTAATTCTGCAAGTAATTTATCTAGACAGCATTTCATTCATGTCCCCACTTGACACGTTCACAGCTATTTTAAATACAAACAAGCTCGGAGAAAACACATGGTAGTATTGTTTGCTTTGACGTTGTTAAGCAACTGGAAGTTTATCGGGTTTCTACCACCAATTAACTGTTCATTCTAACTTAGCAGAAAGCAAGATCAGTGGGTCAAAACCCTCAAATAGTTTTAACTCTGTGTACTGGGCTTTGATGTCGCTACCAAAGAGAGCTCCGGTAACTCCCACAGGAAAAACAAAAATGAAGGAAACCCTACAGTTTGAAGAGATGTCTCTCTGCATTTGTACTCCAGGTTTTTCAGTGGAGAACAAACGTGGTTCCCCAGAACAAGCTAAGCTCTTGTGCTGCAGGAATCCATCAGCAGATGCAAAGAGAAGCATCAGGAGCCTACGTGAATTCCCCGTGCTGTGCCAGCGCCAGGGCAGAGCACACACTCAAGAAATCCCTTTGCCCAGCCCCCATCTCTATATATAACACACCAGAAGAGCTCAGGGCAGCAAAGCAGGAACTGGGGTTTGTTTGCTTTCACAGGCACCCATTGTACCAACTTATCAGTAAACACGGACCAGTCCACAGAGCTCATAATCACATTTTCTCTTGACTTTCATAAAAGACTACCATGAATTCATGGAACCATAAAGGATCTTGAGTTGGAAGGGACCCACAAGGATCACGGAGTTACCCAAAGCCGTGAAACATTCTGAGCGAGCTACAGAACTCGGCACGCAGTAGGACACTCAAGTTACCAGCCAGGTGCAGCACGTCAGTGATGCCAATTCACTGTTTCATGGTTCAAGCGTAAACTTAAAAACAATTCTTCTTCCCCCCTGAAGTATTTGTTTAGAGGGTAATAATGTGAGATATCAACCATCTCTCACAAAGGATTTAAAGTTTATTGCAGTAATTTATCAGTGAAACACTAAACATGTGTAACTGAAACATGCCTACCTTTTTTAAATCCCATCTTCTACACCCCAGCCCCATTTTTATTTTTGCCACTACTGAACTACCTCAAGAACTTTAACTTCGAATTTCTCTCAGCAAAGAGAACTCCAAGCTAGAGTCTGACAGTTTGCCTAACGGACTGGATACTGTATAGACTGCACTTCTACTTCAAGATATATTTTTAATTGCCCACTCGTATCTTGATTTAACATATCTGCAGTTAAGGCTCACGTGTCAATATTTCTGCTTACAGATCAAATTAGACAGTTCAAAAGGTTTAATGGGATGCAAAAGTGATTCCAGACTGAACAAAATTGTCCATTCTTTAGTAACAATGAAATTTTGCTCCTTTATCTCTTCTGATTATTCCAAAAATATGAAATAATAATCTGAATTCTACCAGACGAAAATAAAATCTCTATTCTGATGGCAATTAAACACTACACATCCATGTAACGTTAAAATTTCCACGTAGTACTTGGTTATTTGTGAACTTAGGCTTCAGTGCATCAGAGCGCTCCAAAGGATGATCACAAAAGGGCCTCATTTGGCTTTCAGTGCACTGGGCAAGTCGAAAGCTCCCCGGCAGTTCTGATAGCCCATTAAGGTTGACAGGTGTCATCCTCTCTGCAAATGGGAGATGAGGAGCGAAGGGAAGGAAGGGAGGGATACGAGCGAGGAGAAAAGCATTATCCCAACCAAGTACTTCAAATCCAGATTCAACTGACAGCTCAAGTAACAAAAGTACTGGATTGGATCTTGGATGCCACCCAAGGATTCAGACCAGGCTGAAACATGAAGGACTTCCACAGTGAAAAAGCATTCCAAGACCTGCCAACCAAAAGTGTCCTAAAGAGCAAGTTAACCTTCGATCAGCAAAGCTGTGTCTAACTCACATTCTCTCCCCGTTAAAATTCTTGGGCTCTTCAGATGACTCCAGAGATGAGCACATCAGTAAGCAGCCGGTTGAGTGAACTTGCTGAGAAGCATTCTCGTTAAGGCCAGAAGACTTGCTAAGGCAGTTTTGTTGAAAAGCACATCATGAACATACACATGAAAGGAAAAAAAATATCCAACAAAACCCAATCCACCTCTAAGCTGGAAGGTTTTTTGTTATTCACTTATTTTCTTATAATCATATAATCTCACCACTCCAGTTGCTAGCTGCTGAACAGTTGCTAGCACTGAATGCATGTGGTAGCAGTAGGATAAAAATGCCTCAGAAGTGTAAATTTAATTTATTCAAACTAAGAAAAGAAAATTTCTGGTAGATGACCTGTAAAAAAACCGAAAAGCCACCAAAGCCACATCAATCATTCAGCTATAGTGAATATAGCGGCAATGTTCCACAACTGGACATCAGAGTCACACAGTTAAATACTTACACCGAAATTTTAAAAGTATTTATATTCCTTTCAATATAAATATTGAATAATATATTATTCCTCTGCTCAGCAAGTTTGTTTTATCTTTGGCTGGTGCTTCTTTATGACCTATAAACATAACCTGTCCAAGCTCGGAATGAAGGACAGCCTTTGCAGAAGTACGATTCAGTCCCTTCAGGCTAAGTAAAATTTCCTCTTCTTTTTTTTCCCCAGAAGAATAATAATCCAAAAATACAGCAGCAAGTTTAAAAGGGGTCAAGACCTCATTCTGTCTGGACAGGAAAGAATGTTCCTCTTCAGAAGTATCTTCAGTTCCTCCATGGTGCATGAGAACCACAGTGCTTCCCATTCACCTTCCTCTGTGAGCGCTTCACAAGAGGTTTTGATTCACAGTCTGGGCACAAGACATCATCTAACTGTCTTGAGCAAGTTCCTCAACTGTCCATTTTTCTCTAGATGAACTCCTAATTTTTGGGTTGCAATTTTGGTTTTTTCTCCTCCAGCAAAGGGAAGGGAAAGGAGGTTTTTTCCCCTTCTGCCCCTTCCACAACAGAAGAGCTTGCTCAACCCATTTCATTGCACTTTGGAAAAGTTTTGAAAATTTCCAATCTCTTCACACCTTGACTTCTCCAGAAAAAGGTTCTGTTTAACCTAATTATCCCCAAATAAGCTTTTCTGTCTGAACCATGTCAAAATTTATGAAGTTAGCAAGGCACTTGTCCAGAGATATTAATTTACACATAGAAACCACACAGAGTTATATTATCCAAACTCACAAGTCATTCTTAGAAATTATGCTATTATCCAGTGATGTTCATTCTGAGAGAAATAACTGAGATGAAGGCTGTTTCTTGGACAGTCCAAAGCTTCATAAATAATCTGCATACCGTAAAAGTGTAAGAGCACACGAAATGATTTACCAGGTGGCACCGCTGAAGCCTTTCTAACATCAATGCTTTTAAACCAGTTTCAACAGCAATAATGTTTTTGCTTTGGGCAAAAAGACAAGATGTGTTTCCTAGTTTTGCCAGAAAGGTAAGAGCAGTTAGGAAACACTTCTTTAAAATAGCCTGGTATTAACAGCTTAGCAATTTCTTTCAGAAGAGTTTAAGCACAGAAATAACAGCTGAAGAATGTCCTTCACAGATCTGTACAAGTGTGCAGTAACTAATGATAGCTTACAGGCACACTTAAGTGTGGAAAGGAAAGTAGCCTGAATATTTCATGTGGAAGTCACCGTAAGCTACACGAGAGAGACTTCTCCATGAAAAGGGATAATTTCTGCTTCTCATTTAAGTCGCCTTTTCACAGATCGCTGTTGTCTTTTCCATGTGCTTTTTACTGACCATTTGAAAAGCCTAACTTGATTTGAAGGCACAGTCATCTTCTCAAAGAGTTTCTTGTGAAGAGATGATATATATAAACATATGTCAGGTAATGACAGCAGAAAAACTTCCTTTCCACATTACAGTCTGCCTTCTAGAATGAATGGGTTCCTGTGAGTAATTCTGTGCAGCACAAGGACATTTTCTATCTCTTGAAGGGTGATTCCATAGTGTCATGAGGAAAGAGAAACAGCTATTACGGCTTCACAGCTTTCCAACATGTAAGCGAAAAAATCCCGACATTCTCTTTCCAACCTCGCCTCCTCTATTTGCTCTTTTCTTCTGCTGCGTGTTCACAAGCCACCTCTGTCCCATGTAGACTGCAGAAATGTAGGAAGAAGGGTGACAAAAGCCCTGAGGGCCACTGCTCACAAGAAACAAATATTACTTATGAATGGAATTCTAAATGAACACCTTCCAAAATTTAAACACTCAATAGCTGAATTTCCTTAGCAAACGAGCCTGTAGAAGCCGACACAAAAGTCCACCTCAGCCCTCTAAGAAAAAAGTCTATGTTGTTAATGCCTTACCTATAAATATCTCGAGGGAAGAGCTGTGAAGGAGAAGGCCTGTGCAGAGCAGCTAAGGAGCTTATCAGACAGAGATAATCCCTCTCAGCAACACGCACAGACACCGGGAAAGGTGAACAGGCAGAACAAGACCTGTATTTCCCAGGGACCCCGTGGCACCCCTGCAGCAGTAGCTGTGAGCACCGGAGCCATGGCAGCACCCTGTGTCAGCCAGTGGTGAACAGGAGCTCGGTTTGCCCGTCTCTGCAGGACACTCCCCTCACCGGCAGCAGCTGCAGCCCTTCCACATCTCACTGCACACAGCAACACAGCATCCCAGGCAAAAGCACAGCTCCTCTCTCCAACAACTATTTTGCTGCAGTTAGGCTGCACGTTATTCCCCACCTCTCACAAAAAATTCTGTCAGAAACTATATTGCTTCAAGAACATTGGCGAGCCTTTCTGGTCATAGGATCCAACAGTTATTTTGAAGACAGTGTGCCAAACCTGAACCAAATTAGAACAAAAAGCTAAACAGCATTTCACCTTTCATCACCCTTCCCACCTGTAAAAAAAATACTTAGTATTTCCCGCATGAACTTCGCCTAGCTTTTCCACAGTGATTTTAATATTGATCAAAGCATTTCATCCTGAGTCTTAAGATGTCAAATATTGCTCTCAGCTGTTTTCAGTCAACTACCGGCATAAAAATTATTTCATTTAAATAATGTTTTACTATGGCATATGAAAATAAGACCAATAAGTAATGCAGGTTACACAATACTGGACACCAGTAGTAGTTCATTTCTCAAGATAAAGATACTTTTTAATCACTTGGGTTTGAAACATCTTAGAGGAAAGCAGAAGCGTACATTTCCCTTCTGCGTACTCGGCGTTGCTAATCCAAAACAAGACATTCTGACCTCAGCCCTTCCAAATTTTTGATGGAGTTTACATAACAGTGTTTAGAAGTGAAGCTTATAGGGGCTGTCATGTTTGTGCCGTATCAGCAGCCAGAGAAAATATTGCTCATTGCATCTCTGGAGAAGACCCTTAACGTGATTGTACCTGAAGCTGCAGAAGCTGTAAGAGGCAGGCAGAGTACGAGCAAGGTGCCAAACACGCACACCTTGCTTGGTATTCCAGTAAACACTACACAACCGTTTCAAATCTCTCAGACTGCTTCCCAGAGCTACCGGCAAGGAATTCCCCCCTCTCTACATCCCAGAGAGGCAAGAAAGTGACGTAAGAGTTTAACAGGAAAATGATTCAATCAAACCAGTAACCAGTTTGCAGCTTGCGCTGACAGTTCACACTGCAGCAGGTAGAAAGGCCAACTGCCCTTTGTTAAAGTCCAAGGACAAAAATCTCATTTCATGTGGGTTTTCACTTAAGGGCCACATTCCGGTAAGTTATTTAATACTATTATAAGTAAATACTATCATGAAAATAGTAGCTGTTCAGTTCTACCATTAATAAATGGCACGCTAGCTTTCCTTCCCTCTGGATTTCTGTAGTAAACACAAATAATACCCACCATGTCTAAATTACCCTGGTAATTGATCCGTGTGTTATAGAGAGACACAGATACATAAAATGTCACATTTCAGATTAGCCAAGCCACCAAGTGGCTTTATCTGCCCAATCTATGACATACTCTAATCACCCGTGCTACTGGCACACAGGGGTTTTAGGAGCATTAGGCAATCAGTGAGCAAAACAAGATGATCCCTGTTCTGAGTTTGAAATGGATTTGAAATTATGATTTGTCAGACTATGTAAGCACAAGCAGACTTAAGGTATGTTCAGTCCCATGGATTACGCACAGGCTACAAGTTACATAATTATCACGTTGAATCAGGATAGAAAGCTTCCGAAGTGACACAGCCTCACCACCTTGCAATTTGATTTTTAACATTACGCAGTATCACATTTCACTAACTCTAAAAGCACTACCACCCAAGTCAGGGATAAAATGACAATGTGTACCTTCTTGTTAAAGTAACCCCTCTTTCCAAGCCACTACCAGCTATCCCATATGATACAGGAGAGGTCTCTACTACAAGTATTCTAGAGATGGGAATACATTAGCTCTGATTCTTCACTTCAGTTCCTATTCCTCATTGGAGTGCTCTACACAAATCATTAATCAAATAGCCCGGTAGCAAATACTTCAAAAATCTAAACCCCAGGACAGTTCAAGAAGCAGCAAATGTACAGTAATTCTGTGGTTGGATAGAAACCAGGTTTTTGTAGAGAACTGTCACTCAGGACAATTATTTTAAATTGTATTAATACATAAAGTAAATCAGATCTTTAATTTCAAATCTACCAATATGACCTCAACAATAAAACAAACATAAGCCCAAACCAAAATACTAATCCTCCACCTTAGAGAGCAGCATGATCTACACTATAAAAGCAGACATCTGAGAATTAATCAAAGAATACCCCTGATAAAAGAGAGCTTACACTGGCAAAAACTTCTTGCCAAGGAAAAGTCAACTGACTTATAAATATATAAATGTGTGTATTGAAATGTACACAAGGTCTAACCAACACCTTCAGAGCAACTACTGAATCATGGAAGCATACTGCAGCTGCAGGTGCTATTTTAAATCTATCACATAGGTTATGTATTGATCGCGTGACTTTCTGCCAAGACCCCTCGTTCAACTGTTCTGACAGTCCACGTCACACGGACACAACCCCAGCAGCCAGACAACCAGCACTTAGCCCTGGGTGTACAGGAAGATGAGAAGGGAGATTCGGAGAGCCTGGTTGAAAATTCTCCCCACAGCCCTTGCTGCAATCAGCACAAAGGCTCAGGACAGTTGAAGTTCCTTCCGTCAGGCTCGACACTGCCTGCCTGAGTGGCAGCATTGCTGTACAGACACCAAATGTTTATGACACGCTCTGCCATTTTCCCATCGGCTCCAGTGTTCACGGGATAAAGCCCTGACACTACTTCCAGGGTCACTGGCTGGGTAACATCACTCCGCATGGAAAATGCACAGGTAATTGTCAAAGCTACATCCAAGCTCTTCGAGAGGGATGGAAATTGCCACTTTTCAGACTGTCACCTGTCAAAATTACTGTGCAGGTTTCACCCACATGTTCTGACCAATTTAAACTCTCCTTGGATTCAGCCAAGGTGGTGAAGGGATCCCCCTGAGAATCCTGTGCTTCATTGAACACAGAATGCAGCATTATGAACACGTACACAGAATTACTGACACCATTTCAATCGTTTGCTCATTTTTTCAAAGACAAAAGACAACTCAATTCAGCCCTCTATACCGTAATTTTTTATCACCTTCCCAGGGGCAATTCTTCGGTTCCTGATTTAGCTCCTGATGTTCAAGAGGAATCACTGGCGAAGTACACAAGAGTGAAAAATATAATATGCTACTTCCTAAAGGAAACATCAGAAATCAAAAGTTAAAGGAAACTCCTGGTCTTTTTTGCAATTTCTTTGGCAGAGGGTGCAAGAGACATCTGCCATTTCAATAGCATTGCCTCCCCATCTGTCCTTGGCACTACAGTTGTACAAATCCAACAGTTGCCGAGTTATTCGCTGAAGTTAATTCTGTTGAGATGATGAATCAGAAAAAACAGAGTTCAGAGGAGGAATTATGCACCACTCTGATCGCACAAGGGTACAAGAGAGAGGCAGTACCGAGTGTTGGTCATGACACTGGTGACAAATGGAGCAGAGACCTGTCACCTCAGGACACAACTACTGCCCTACCTTTGACTGTGACAGACACAGGGGATTAGGCTGAGGCTTAAAATGTAAAGATCAGATAAAGGAGAGTTCACCATAGATTCTTCTCCGAACCCCACCTTGCCGTGCTCCCAAAGCTAAGGATGATTATGAGCAGTTCTTACCAAGCTATGCGCTCTTCAGCTTTCTAACTACCAGCTCTGCAGCAGAGGAAGACGTAACTACAGTTTCTGAATTATTTTTCATTTTCAACCTGTTGTCACCAAACTGTTACCATGATCTGACATTTCTCAAAGCTTTCATTTTAGACCTCTTTAGCAGTAAGGGTAGGGTTTTTTTTTCTTTTGTTGACAGTAAGAAAACCAGTGACACTCAGGTAACGATAACAGATGCACAGCCAACAAATGAAAAGATTTTTTACTTTTTTTTTTTAGTTCACCCTACAAACACTCTCAAAAGGCTGCAGATTCTTCAACGGGTTATTTCATCCTACTCAACATAAAACATAAAAACCCCAAGCTGACGAAAGCAGGCAACGTAACCACAGCTAATTATTGAGGCCTTTGCACAGTTAACTATAAAGCTAAACTTTCCCACCATCTTTAAAAATTGCTTTTCCCCTTTTATAAGCACCCTTTGCCAATTTCCAAGTCAATTAAAGGAAGAACATTACAAGCACTCAAACCAACTCTGAGAACTTGATGACAGGTTTGACAACATTGCTCACTCCTGCGCAGCCGCTCATTTTTATATTAGGCAAGAAAGCTTAGTCATTAAGGAAAACTTCAAGCACATTTGCAATGCTTGTCACTCAACAATCCCCCACAGAATATCAATGTATTTAATGAGAAGTCGGCTGAAGCAGTGGCAGAGCATTTTATTCAGCTGTTTCATAGAAAGTCCCATGAAAATACGAACAATCTTCCCACACTCATAAGGTAAATGTATCCTTGTAAATAGGCAATTAAAAGTTAACTGTACTGCAAAGTCTTACTCTGCTTGATATCTTGATGCAAGATCAAGCTACACCTTTATAGTTTACTACTGAATACTCTCTTAGCAGCAAACATTTTTTCTTCAGCTCTTATGCTAGGACAGCATAATAGGATGTCAGGATAACGTTTTCATTTCTTGGTAAGACAAAACTACCAACAAAAACCAGGTTAAAAAAGCCATTGCACTTTCCCCATAAAATAATCCAGTTTTTTGACCTTCCAGATTTTTTATCCTTTAAAATAATCACGAAGTCTTCGCTCTTGGTACCCATGAAACTCTCTCTGCCATCCAATGCTTCTTTTTCTCCCCTCCTCTACCTGGCAGGGAGCCCATGCTCAGACAACGAGCCCCTGTTACATCAAGAGACCTCAGCTGGCATCCCATATATTATTTTTACATTATTATAGATAGGTTAAAACTGAAATTCAGAAAGCTGAACTAAAACTGAAGCAGAATGGATATCTGGTAGGAGTGGGTAAACGTTACCATGAAAAATGAGCGACCTTCAAAAATTGCTTGAATGCTTAAAATATTTTAGTCAAAATATACGCCACAATTGAACACATCCAAAACCTAAGCACATTTGATTCAAAAACATTATGCATTTTAAAAAAGGATTTTCTAACATTTTAACTGCAAGAACTTCTTTTACATTGAGTATTCACATAACACAGAAAACAAAAACAAGCACATTTCAAACAAAAGGGACAACATGAAAGAGACAGAGCTTAAAGTAGATTACCTCGTAATGAGGTTATGAGGACCCCATCTCAGAGACGGGATGTAGCAATTGCAAAAGAAAAACAGCCCAAACCCACCAAAACAAAAAACCCCCAACAAACCTACACGTGCCACTCAGATGGCTATTTTATAAACCTTCTCAAGCGTCAGACTGAGAACAATGGTTCTCTAAGCAGGAGCTCTTGAATAGCTTAAAACTGGTGGAAAAAGCGTGCACGAGAAGGGTACGTGAATGGCACAGACACAGACATCATCCACATCCCTCTATGATCCCACCGGAAGTTGCTACAGCTACAGGTACCAGACTAAACACGATCAGGTTACAGCAGTGGGACAAAACTACTGCCCAGAGTGGCATTTCCCGAGTGTTGCAAAATAAAGCACATGAGCTTAAACATCCTCTACAGGGGCTCTCAGACCAAGGCTCTAAGCACAGCTTTTGGATGGCTCCTTTACAGACTTCTCTGGGCAAAGAAAAAAAATCCATGTTTTAAAAACATGTAAGGGCAGGGGAATCCTTCAAAATTATAAACATCAAACGCAAATTCCTGTTTGCTGTGCATCCCAGCATGCAAGTCCAGAAGCAGATGTAGTCTGCAAGTGCCCAAAATTCACAGTGATAAGTTTATATAGCTACATATCATGGGATCATAATAGTTTTCTGGTTAATATTGGTAGTAACATTGCCAAAGCAGCTGAACATCTCTGCTTAAGACAATTACTGGGGCTTTGACCTCTTATTCTGGAGCCACTCTGAGAAATTTAGATAGGTTTTGTATACATCACTCTGAGGCTGAAAAAGCATTTATGGAACATAATTTAGGGGAAATTTAAAAAATGCTTTTCCAATCACCTTTGAGATTATTCATTAACTCTGTGCTATGAAATACAGATGCAGGTGGGTGAACTTCAGGTATCTGAGCTTTGGCACGTTACTAAGCTTTGAGAGGAATGCCGCTGTAGCATTAGTTATATAGTTCTGTTCTCATTCCCACAATCCCATTTTTTATCTAGAACTTGCACGGTCTGATGAACCAATACACAAACACAAAAATACACATCTGGTTCCACTTCTGCCATCTAAGTCTGACAATATAAGTATTAACTTGGTATGGGTGCAGAATTTTGCTATTTACTGAATGAGGCAGTGCTAATTCTGAGTTACCATAGATGTGTTTCATACCTCCACTGTGGATTTCAATACTGAAAGGCTTTATCTTTTCTTTTTTCCCCCTTTCTGTAAAACTTAACTCTTGTGGCTTGTAACATGTCCTACAAGGGACCATTGCTCTCCTTGTGGAGATCTTCCCTTCTTCCTTCTGAAAAATTTATGCCAAACAGACAAAGCATGTACCTTTATGTGGAATCTTCCTGTTTACTACTAATAAAAAAAAAAATTTCAAAACCTATTTCACGTAATTTTTAATAAAAAGGCCCATTTTCTCTATAGGAAAGAAAAGGGGACAGATGCAAACCCAGATGCTGATCTCACAAATACTCGTACTAGTTGGCAAAACTCAGCATGTTACTTGTCACATTTATGTTATTGCTCAATACACAACCACTGCTGGTTTATGTAAAATCACCTCATTTTCAAGGCCAGATTGTAGAGACTTGGTATCATTAGAATGAACTTTTTTGTTGAAAAAAACCCCAAAACACATTCCCCAAGTTCAAGACTTGAACCTGGGACAAGCAGCATCCAAGTCCTCTTACATAGCCCCTGCAACCAACACAGTCACTGGTACCTGCCAGAAATTTCCTCACAGAACTGTACAAATACAAACCACAGCTCAAGGTACCAGGAGTTCAGGCATTTTCCCTGTTCAGGAAGTTTCTGCTGTCCAGTATCACAGCTTTATGAAACACCAGCTGCCTATAAACTACAGTTTAAGAAATATGGGGGAACGGGATTGCTAAAATTAGAATAAAGAAGTAAAAGAAATGGCCATGCAACGCTGTGGGGAAAACCCTCAAAGTATCTATTGAGCTAGTTAGGCATTTTTCCACACTGTATCTTATTGACTGAACCAGTCAACAATTAGTAACATTTTGAACGTGCTTCAATTTATTTAGTGTGCGAATCAATACAACTTTAAACCATGAACTACGGTGCTCTTAGTGCACTTACAGAGTTTTCTATTTCTTTAGCCATTTTGTTGACTAGATGAGCATCTGTGGTTGCAGAAACAAGTCAACACTCAACAGAAACTATTCCTAATTTAGCTTTGTTTCATGGAGCTATTTTCACAGCAGTTTCCACTCGACCTTGCACAGAGGCGACACTAACAGCAGGCTATAGAAAGCTACTGTGTCAGGAACTGCACAACATTGCTTGGATGGAAAGAAATGGGTTTGGACTTCGGTCTCAATATGCATGATCTGAGAAACTCTGCAAAAAACCCTGCAGCTACCTACATCTTTGCATATCAGTTCCTGCTTGGGTACAGCGAGTCCTCTGAAACAGTACTCTGGGGAATTTTTCCAGACAGGGATCAAAGCCTCCTGACAGGCTCCAATGTTTAGGATGCAGCAACAAAGAAAATGAGGCATCTGGGGATTAGTAAAAATGGAGATTACCAAACTAGCTCTGAAATTGGTAGACAACTGGTAAAAGAGATGACAGAAAACCTAGCGATGAATGGGAAAGCTGAAGCAAAATTACTAAATGAGTTCCTTCAGTATCAGCCTCAGAATAGGCCAAACCAATTTGTAAATAAACACTTGAATTCACCAGACAAGACCCTCCCACACAGACACCAGTGATACTAAACCCACTCAGATGACCTTCCCTATTTTTTTTTTTCGGTCAATTCCAATTCCCCACTCCAAATATCCACATATAAACATATAAATTAGCTTGTAGGATGCATGAGAAGAATGGCTATAATAATGGCCAGTCTGTCACACAGGAGGAAGCTAAGGGAAGATGGCTCTTACATAAAATAATGCAAACAAGATCGTCCTTGATAAATACACTGATGAAAGATGAAGCCTTCTCTGAAGGATGGCCCAGGCAGAGACAACAAATGCTGTCCATGACTAAATTTGAGCTGTAAATCAGAAAAGTCTTTGAAGTAAAAGAAGGCAATACTAAACTCTGTCTTTGGTAAAGCAAAAACAACCAACCCACTCACCTCCCCAGTTAATTTTAAGATTGAGCTTGATTAGTGAATCAGAGTATTTATTCTGTTGAAGGACTCAACTTCACCTTGAATACACTTTAATTTCATTTCCTAATTTTCACCAAAGGCCAGCCCCAGGTGATAAATGCTCAGAAGTTCTCTTGTCCTGCACAAGTCTCACAGTGCATAAACATGATTTGGAAGTGGCAGGTTTCAGTTTTACTAGACCTGGTTTTCCTGTTTCATGTAACAAAGAGCAGACCATTGAGGACAAAAACATGACTCTAAACTCGACTTTCCTTTGAGTATTGGTAGAAGACCAGTCCTTATCCCTCAAAATATCTAAGCAAGACGACAGTTGGGAACAGAGGAATCAACCCTATTTAAAAGTGATGGAGGTGAATGAATCCTATTTAAAGAAGAAAAAAATGTTCTTTTCAAATATTTTGTGCTTTTAGGGGATGTAACAGCTGTGAGATTTACACGGCTACAAGAACACCTTATGACCAAAATATAACTAATATGAAAAAGGCAGAGAGACTATTACATTCCATTCCATTGAAACTTTAAAAAATCTGCACCTATTAAAGACTTGAAATAGACTTAGTTTGAGAGTCCTTGTCCTCTTCTTTTGGGTTTTCTCAAAGGATCTCTCAGATACTGAGCTTCCCACCATGAGTCTGCAAGGCTGAGCTATGTCATCGATCTGGTCCCCAAAACATCTCTAATACCAACACACAGCTCCTAGCAGAGGGGATGGACCACACATAAACAATTTCTGCTCTGGGAAAATGAATCTCATTACATGTTTTGATTAACATGGCAATGAAAGCAATTTATTACTGCATTTGGAGAGCTAAATCATGTTTAACACAAATAAAGAAGAATTTAAAGACACCAATTCCTGCCCTGATTACAAGTAAAATCTAAGTTAATAAATCTTTTAGCACGAATCATTTTCCTACAGCAAACAAGTTGTTTGGGTACACACAGGCTCTGCCCCAGATCTTTTTCTGCATCTCATGTGTGCACGTGCACACACACAGAGCACTGAACCTGTGGCCTCTTTTTCCTCTTCCCTCCCCCCAAAAATGCAACAGCCATGAAAGACCATGGAGTGCTATAGGTATAAAAAGAAATGTCACTGGGCTTTGGAAGCTCTTCCATCCAGCACCAGTACCTATATACCTCCCTATAAATCTTACACTTCCCCCACATTTAATTAGAGTACCGGGAGGCTTAACTCAAAGAGGGAGCAACTAGAAAGGTTTTTTAACATAAGAAAGTTTACTGAGTATCAATGATGAGTATCATCAAAGCACCATGAAAAGATACAAAAAGGTGACAGNGAGGGGTTTTATGCCATGATCAGCAAGGCATTTAGTCCCATGAGCATTTATCAGTGCAATCCTAATTACAAATTCCTAGCTGTCCATGCTGTGTAATGCCAAGAGTAGGCAAGCTAACTTATACCCAAGAGGGTTTTATTTTAGCAGCAGGAGACTCAGTATAAAAAGTACCAAGACGAGCTATTCATTTTTGTAACTACAGCATTTTGTGAATAATGGGAAAATGTAGTTTTTGAAGGTTTCTGCACCAATCTTGACTTGCATCTTGGAGACACTTGACATTAGTGATATATTTCGATAAAAAAAACCAGTGTAAAGCAGGTCTTCAGGTGAGTTTTAAAAACCAAAGTTGAGCAGCACCTGGAGCTGCCCTGAGGGAAACCAAAGGTCATCTGCCCTACAGAACAAAACCCTCCCTGCAAGGCAGTACCGCAGCAGCGGCAGTCTGTCCGTGTCACACCACGTTAGAACTGCACATACCTTCACTTTCTGCAGGATATGAGTGACATCAGCCAAATGAATAAGGTTTCAAGAGAAATCTCTGAATCTGCCAAGTACTTGCTCTAATGAGCAACAGCCCATTAAAACCACTCCTACAAGGAGTCTCCCAAACCAAAATCACACCTAAGCACTGGGTTCAAATCTGCTATGCAATACAAATAACCTGAAGGCCTCTCTTGACTCATTAAATCACAAACCTACCTCTCCAAGAGGTTAAAATTTAAATGAAAGCTTAGCCTTGGCAAATCCCATCAGATTGTCAAATATGGATTTTATGTAGGAACCCCATCTGTTTGTGCAGCTACATGAATATGCAACGTGACTGTTGCTGCAACACTTGCATTCACATTGCCGAAAATTTACAAGTAAGCAGTTCCCAACTACAATTAAATCAGGAACAAAGTTCTGAAAACACAGGCAGTAAACTGCTGCCCACAGATAAGAGCTTGGAGGCTCTAAGTTTCTTTTGCTCTCCCCCTCACGTGCTGAGACGATGAAACTTTACAGCAGAGATGCGCTACCCTCTGCACTGGCATGAAGGCTTGTTAATGCTCCCAGCTGGGCAGGGTGCACTGCTCCCCGGAGCGCAGGGCCAGGAGCGTGCGTGACGCCTGCTCTGTGCCACGTGACCCAGTGAGTGCCCGGTAATTAATTTGCTGGGCAAATTAATTACCGGTTTCCCAGGTGAGGGCACTGCCAGCTGGAGACCACAGGGCTGGATGAGTTGTTCAGCAGGGCTAAACCTGCCTGCAGACCACACACACAACCCAGAGCTAACTGCCACAGTTCAACACATTCTTCAATACCCATCTGTCCAAACTCATGCAGCTGCTAACTCTATCCAGCAAACACTCAGTTCATATCCTTTTTTTCGTTATAGATCAGATTCTGAAGTTTTTAATTCTACACATCATAACCTTTGAGTAAACACAGGTTTAGGTCAAGTTCTCCATCCGGTGGAAGTTGCCCACAACCCTGCTTTCCACAGTAGTGCCAACAGTGTGTTGGCAGAGTCAAAACTGCTGCACAGTAAAAAGAACCAACTCCCTACAGAGCGCATTTAGGACAGTGGGAGAGACCGTCCAACTGGCAGCGCAAAACGACTGATTTGGCTTAACTGAGCAAAAGAAACCTCACAACCAGTTGTGAACATTTACAAGCACACTCTATATTCAAGTTGAAACTGACTGCCAAACTTAAATTAATTCTGGTTTTAGTGATGCCAGACAGCTCCTTGGAAAGCATCATCAGGATTTTAACTTTATACATTTAGCAGTGATAAATTCTTGGTTATTGGTAAAAATGTTTAAAAAGCCTCTCATCACAAGATAAAATGCATCATCTCAACCAGCAAATACCTACAGCATCACATGCCTAATTATTAAAATCTACTTTGTTACTTTTGAGAGCTTTGGGTTGTTTTGGGGTTTTTTTAATTACACCTGCACGTTTTACTCTCAAATTTTCCTGTGAAATACTTAGAAAGTATTGACAAAAGGTCAGGAATCCATGCAACAGAAGCTACCTCAAACCACCAGGTAGGCAAAGTTCCTTTCTACCAAATACAACTCACTTCAACCAATAATTGCACAAACATCTCTGTATTCAGTTCACTCAGCACATTACCGATCACTCTCCAGGCTGAAAAACCTAATTAGAAAAAACAAATATATGCTATAGCACCATTTACGCTTCTCAACTTCCACTAGAGAGGCCCTGGATTAGAAAAGAAACTCCATCAGGGATAAGATACACTTGGAAATCTGCAAAAGTTGCCACTCTCTGGATTTTCTGATAGCTACTGCTTCTATCCAGTGGCATCTAAAAGAACAGATTCAAGAGAAATTAAGTAACCCTTCAGTATAGCAGAATATATCCAGCGGCTTCTGATGAGATACCACAGAAATTACCAGGGCTGCAAAGCTTGAAAGCGAGTTCTCTGATTCAAACAACTCAAATGAATTTCAGAACAAGCTGACAACAATCTAGAAAATGACATTGGGTAACAGCACAATTGTCTCCCTGGAAGAAAATACCAACCCCGTGTCACACAAATCACACAAATTCTCCACACTCCCCAATACTATGCGCAAGACATTTCTTATAATACAAGGATTAAACGGATGAGGAGTTCACACAAACATGCGCTCCAAGACATACACAAACGCAATACATCCAAGGAATAAACAGACAGATTGAATTCCTGGGCCTCTTCACAACGCAGCAGATGTTTCTTCAAATTCAAAGCACAATTATTTTTAATAAGGAATTAAACACAGGAACTGCCACCGTTAAGTTCGGGTTTTGGTCTCTAGTAACCTTTTTCAAAGCACAGAGGAAGCTATATTTCTCACATAATCTCCCAAAACCCCCCACAATAGCCTTACAAAGCATTTGACAAATGTGCAATATGTGTACAAAGGAGGAAGCTGGACATATCAAACACCCTGGCCTACATTTCTCAGGAGGTCAAATGAAGGACAGATGCATGAAAAGCACTATTTCTGCAGTACATACATTTGCAAAGCAAAATACGACACTGACTTTTATTTGTCTCTTAGATCAGACATTCCCCAATTACATGAAAAATGAAGATTAAAAAAAAAAAAAAAATTCAAGCCCCAAACCAGACTATGGAATCACAAAGTGTGAATAAACACAGCAGTGATGACTTCACATACCCCTAATCACAGCCTGAGAAGGTGCATAGATGTTTAGCATTTGGATCAATACATGCCTACATATGGCAGGATTTTCACATTTCAATTCCACTGTTTAGTTAGGTTTTGAAATTGGATTTTTGGGGGGGGGGGGGTTCTGCACCTAATCTCAGTCCTTCCAGGAACAAGTGTATTTCTACCTGGCTGTCAGTGAGGTCAGATCCAAGTCACAAACATCTGAGCTGGCCTGTGGTTTCCCATAAAACAATGTTTTCCATGTGTGGTATTATGTGCAAACAAACAGAACCAAACTACAATAAATGCAAAGTGTTCACCATTGTGTTCATTTCCTTCTTTTCCTATTTGACCCAAACGTTTCATTCAGAAGTACCATTTGAACACAGCAAAACTCTCTCTCTCAGACCAGGAGGAACAGAACACACCCCTATTCCAATATCAGGATGTGGAAGCTTAGTAGAGGTATTCTGTTTGTATTTGCCCCTGCATCTAAACTCTCCCTTCTCTCCCAACAGAAGCAATCCTGCAAGTGGAGCTGTTCAGATGTGCAGCTAAGTCTTCAGCTTGCAGGAAGAGAACACACAGAACAGGAGCACGTATCAGTGCCAAAATGTGTAACTTCTAACAGAAAATGGCTGGAGAGCAGTGGCCAAATAAGTCCCCAAGAATCCCCTCTTAAATATATTTCCCTCCCCTCCCCTAACGGGCTTGCCGAAACTGAGCTGACACATGATGCGAACACCTTTCTACCCTCCATGCCTTTCTAAGAGAAATTCCAGTCACAATGGAGAGAGTAAGTTACTCTTGCAAAAACTCCAGAAGCGAAGTTATTGAAATCATACAGCATTTGTTATGAATAATTTAACTATGAACTGCCAGCACATTTCGTTTCAAATCTAGTTTGAACTGCTGGAATAAATTGCTACCAACCAACAGTCATCACAGAGTTTTAAAGTCCTCACTCTCACTGGTATTCAAAAGCTCTTCAGGTTTTTTACTAACACCAAGACAGAATAAAACCTAAAACCAAAACAGAATTAAAAGCTCCAAACCTTCACAAAACAGAGCACCTAACCAAAAATCCCTTTTGAGTTTTTGTTTTTATTTTTTTGTTAATAATGCTCTTCTCTCCCTACTACCCTGAGCTGTCTGAATGGAGTCAATTTCAACAGAACCAGTAGCCTGCTAAATTACGGTAATTTGCAATTAAACAAATACTTGCAGATAAACATTCAAACAAATGTGTTGTGTTACAACGATGTCAAACTGAAAAGAACGCCCTGACTAAGCTGGACACAAACACTGAGCACAAATGTTAAAAAACGGTGACTGCATCTTAGCAGGTGAGCCCTCATATACTAGGGAAAAACCGTTTTAAAACGCTCTTAGTGACAGGCAATTATCCAGCGAAGTAAGACTACAGCAAGACATGGAAGAAAACCACTAAAATCCCAAGCTTAAATCTTGTTCTCACAAAGACAAAAACTGCCTCACTGCTGACTAACTGCCCTGAAGGATAGTCCTGTCTGAGTGGGAGTAATGTCACGTGTCCATAAGAACAGAATTTAGCATTAAAAATACATGTGTTGTAATAAACTGGCACAGGTAAATGTGTGCTTCAGAGATTAACACCTTGAGCTAGATTAGAAAGAATTATTTTCTCCTCCTGTGGAGTACTGGAAGCCTTATTAGAGCTTGCCTTCCTGTACGACATCTGGCACGTACTGACACAAGCTACCTGACTAAAAGAAATGTTAGTCTAGTGACACATCAAAAATGTTTATCTCTGTGTAACGAAAAGCTGTGCTGCAAAATACTACCCTATATATGCTTGCCATTTCATTCATCTCCCTAATGTATTTCAGATCGCTTTAGGGATCATGAGGTGCCCTACTTGGAGAGCTTTAGCCACTGAAACACTCTTCCCACAGCCCAGTTACTCAATACTGCACAGCATGCTGTGTGGGCTCTCGGCCTCTGCACCCATCAGAGCTGGCTGCAGGTGAGTGCCATCACTCCAGTCCCTCTGGCTGTACCATGCACCTGCCGTCACGAGCTCGTAGGAAAGAATAGTGGAAACGCTGACAAAGATTTGGGAAATTTCCTGCGAAGAAGGAAGACAAATACCCAGGGAGACTTCCAAGGCCTGACGAGAGCTTTTCAGGGAGCAGCAATAACCTCTGGCTGACTCTTGACGTTACTCCTTGTAGCACATACGCTCACAAACAAAGCACTCGAAGCTCTGCTGCAGCAACCCAAGGGCTGGCAGAGGTGTGCCCAGGCTTTTTACACGAGCTCCCCAGAAAAGAGACAAGACTGGGACATCCTCCTCCTTCCACGGACACCATCACACTGCACCGAAGGGACCGGGCCTCTGGCCACCAGAAACTGTCAGTAGGAGTTACTGGCAATAGGTACACCCGGTGAAAATCTATCAGAAATTCACCTTTTCAAATATGATCAGAGAAGCAAACGCTTATTTTTTTTTCCTTTAAGACAGAAAATGAAGGCTAAACCTTTTAAGAAAATGGTTCTGTTTACCTGAAATCAATTTGGATCAAAGCTAGAAGACTCTCAAAAGAGAAGAAAAAAAGATGTACAGATAATGGCAAAAAGAAACAGACAATCTGCTCATTATTTGGTATTTGGAAGAGACGGGAAAAGTAGTCATTTCACAGAGGTTCACTTTTATCTGCATGACTTTCTAGACATGAAAAACAACACAGACAAGCCCAAGCCCTTACTGAATAGTAAGGAATTCCCAAAGACTTCATCAGATGAAACCACAGAGAGCCCAGAACCACCAAACACATGTTCTTCACTTTGTTCTTGATTTTGTGTGTGCTTGTTTACTGCTGCACTTGATTTTAGAGGGGTAACACACCACCTTTTTTGCCCTCCCTTTTTTTACAATCAGCAGCATAATCAACTTGTGCAAGAACATAATCTATTAATACAAAACTAGCTGTTGATATTCTAGTAGTTTAATGCTCCAGCTGACTTAGAAAACACCAAGATCAAAACTCTGAAGAGCATCTTAAGAAGTCTTGAAAAAGAGAACATATGTAATTATAACAAGCAAAAGCATTTTTGCAATAGTGAAATAGATTCAAACTGCAAGTATTTATTACTTCTACTACTATAATCAGAAAATCATGGAATTGGAGTTCTTTAAATAACTGACCATCAACTTGAAAGCACCAGTGTTCCTTTTGCTAGAACACAGGGCATAGCTTCCTTTTCCCCTCCAAATTCCAGCCAATGGCCGTGCCTCTGCACACAGGCAATTAGCCTGAAATGTCCCTGTAACTACACAAGGAAACTGATGGGAACACACCTTCACTGGCATTACCTGGTGACCAGATCAGATTTAGAAAGACTGCTAAAATAAGAATTTGGATAAATCTCCAAGAACATTTATGGCTGAGGTGAAGAGGGGGAGAGAAGACAACTATGACTCTGACTGGGCTGAAGCCACTTAAATAACTCCTAATTTCAAAACTACTTTAAGGAAGTTTCTTTTAGTCTTCAGAGTCTTGACTCCTCGACTTCATATACTGAAACTGCTCTTGTCCAGTGTGGGAAGCAAGAAGGCCCAAATTTGACATTTTATTTAAAAGACCGCAAGGGAAGCAAGCACTATACATGGGACACATTTTCTCTTAAGTCCGTTCACAGATGAAGCTGACGCAACAATTTACACTGGAATAGGTATTTCAGTAGGTCTGGTGCACAAAAGTGAACTGCTACCTCCTCATACAGCAGTTCAGATGGAGCAGAACAAAACTTAAGATTTAAAAGCAGCACTTCGGTTATAAACCACATCCCCATTATCAGCCAGGAGAATGCATCACAGTTTGAGACTTTTTCATGTTTAGTTTTTTTGCACCACAAGTGCCATTCAAGTGCACCTTGCTGCAATTAAAAAATTGCCTCAGAAGACTCTAAAGATTTCTCCAAGAAGCTTGCTCTTCAGAAACTGCTTAGTAGATTCCCAAGTGCTAAAACCCAAAACAACCTCCACAAAAACAAACCAAGTAAGAAACTCCCAATTATTTTTGGGATGTCTGAAAACAGAGAAGGAAAGGCATTCCCTGCATTCATGGACTTGGCACCACATATGTTCTGATATGAAAGGATATCCCACGGCTCAGCTTTGAGGTGTAACCCCTTCCTTTATGGGTTGAACCTATGGAAAAATCTGTGTGAAATTTACCTCATTCCATTCTGTGTGCCAAATTCTCCCAAATATGCTTCCGCTCTTTAACAGAGCACATCAAGGACCAACTTGGTCGTGCATGAACGAAGTACAGAAATTGCAGCTGGCAATACAGTGCAATCCAAACGATGAGTAATTAGAAAGACCCAGTTTTTCCTCATTTAGCCTAGCATTCCAGGATTTATCCCATCACACATATAACCCATGGCACATTGGTAATCTGGCTACTGGCACGTGGTTCAGCACCTGTTACCAGTAACCCGATGATGACTTTGTTACGCCTTCTCACACTGAAAATTACTCAGATGTACGAAATCAAGAGTGTAGTGTTTTACTTTAAGCATCAAAATTCAACAGATCACATTTGCATGCTAAAGAATAATTTTTTAAAAATCTGTTTAAAGAAAACTTGTGGAAATATTTTATCTCAAGTATTATAAATTTCTTAACCTACCTTCAAGCCTGTAACTGTACAAAAAAAACTAAATTTAAATAACCTTTCAAAAATAAAGGAAAAATAATCTCATAGTGAGAGTGAGAAGACTAAAACTCAGCAAAAAGTAAATTTTCACACAACTTTCACCAGCTGCAAATAAAAATCATTGAAAGATCTTTTTCAGAGAGCAGAATGTTATCGGAACTTGCCATAACATCTTCCCCAATGTTTTATGTTTAAATTTAATGACTTCAAGCTGCCGTTTACCTGCAGTGCTTCCTTTAGGCCAGAAGCAGACCAGCCACAAACACGTTTACACTGACACTGTTTACTTATTCACCCCTATGTTCTTTACTAATTCGTATAAAAACACAGATATCATTAAGGGCGAGCGATCCCTAATCCCTGACAGCCGAACACAGGCACTCCAGCTGGGAATTAACGAGCAATTGACACCCGCACCGCTAAGACTCCCTTCCACAACAGCCCACACCATGTGTGCATTTACCTACAAGGTATCCTAACGACCCGGCCACTGCTGCTGACAACCTGCTGGAAATACATCACAGGAAGGCAGAAACAAGCTGTACAGCAACATTGTAATGGTAACACTCCTCACCACTTCATCAGGGTGACTTTCTTCACAATGGTAAGTTCAACAAACATAATTTTCTTTGTTATCATAATATTCTTCTCACAAGAAAGTTTAATGTGAGGTAAAAGTACACTTTTCCTGATTCACTCATAGTCAGATAGGCCTTACTGTTCACGTTTAAATGCAATGGGAACACAGAATTCAGTAAAGCTATAATGTTTAAAAAAAAAATCTGTAATGGAAACCTATTATTGACCATCCTCCCACGAAAAAAAAATTGCAAAATGCTTCTGACTCAAATTATTTGGACACAAAAATGAAAAGACTGCATTGCATTAGATTTTGGTTTACAAACATCTTTTCTTGAAATGCTTTACAGCAACCGCCGACTTCTATGCAGTCAATCCATGAAACATTTAATATAGAAAAAAAAAGTATCACGGGAGGAAAAAAAGCAAATCAAGGAAATGATAATTAAAATTGTACTAAAAAATTGCTTAAAACATTCAGCTGTTGTTATTATTTCCTAATGCTCAGCACATTAAAGAACACAAGAAAAAGGGAGGAGGCACCAGAAACAGCAGGTTAAAATATACCCACCCCTGGCTGAAAGCTTTTTGGTGTTGATGATTTTGGCAGCATACTCTTGTCCTGTGGTGATTTTCATACACCTCCTCACGACGGAGAACGCCCCTCTGGAAACCAAAACCGGGCAAAGTGTCAGTCCAGCTGAAACATTCTACTGCCACTACCAGCTAACGGGCTGCGCGGAGGGGTGTGATGTTGCCAGAATTNAAAAAAAAAAAAAAAAAAAAAATCAAAAGGGATTTTCTGACAGTGACGGTCAGCATTGATTTTATCCAGCTGAACAGCGAACTCTGCGGGGTAGAAGCCGTGTGACCAATCCCGCTAGCTGGGGCGGAGGGCGGGCGGCTTTTTCACCGTGTCCGTGCCGGCACACGGCGCGGGGACACGGGGTGGCGGGGGCCGTGTCCCCCTCGGCCGTGACACCGCGGGGGGTGACACCCAACATGGCGCTCAGGGCTGCGCCTCCCGCCCCGCCGCTGGGGGGCGCCCGCCGCGCTCCGAGACCCCTCACAGACCGAGACCCCTCACCCCGCGACAACCTAAGAGCTAATAACAACAATAAATAATAATAAATAGCGGCAAGGGGCGTTGAGGGCAGCTCCCCGCCGCCCGCCCAGAGCCCCTTGCCGCCCCGAGGCCGTATGGCTGGAGCCCGGGCGTTCCCGCGGGGCTCTCAGCGGCGGTGAGGCGGCCCCGGGCGCGGCTGCCCCCAGGGCTCACGCACCGAACCCCGCAGCCCCCGGTCTCTTCACCCCCCGTTCTGTCCTTACTTCCCGAGCTCCTCGAAGAGCTGGTACTCGTCGGTGAAGCNGCGGACGCACACCGCGCGTGCGCCGGGTCGCGACCGTCACCGCGGCCGCGGGACAGCTGCGCCCGCCCGGGAAGGGGCCCGCGGGAGCGACCGCGCACATCGAGCCCCGCACCGCCGCGACCCGAACAGCGCCGGGATTTATCCCGCGGGAGGGGACCGCCAACACGTGGAATAACGCCGTGCCTGCTGCGTATAGCGCCGGGAAGAGCTGGGGACACGTGTGAAATGTCACAGCAAACAGCTGTCTCGGTTTCTTCCGCAGAACCCCGGAATATCCTGAGTTGGAAGGAAGTGAAGCGTGTGCAGGTGGTCGAGGCCATCATGAGGACGGGCGGCCGCCGGTGACTCCGGCGGCCGTGGACGGCGAGGCGGGGACGGCGGAGGGGCTGTGAGGCGAGGAGAGGCGAGGTGAGGCGAGGCTCCGCGCCGGCTTCTTCTCCTCCTCCTCCTCTTCCCCGCCACCGCCTCCTCTGGTGACGGCGTTGCCTCCGCGCCCTCCTCCGGTCTTCCCTCTCCCCTCCCCTCACCCTTTAGGGAAACAAACAAACAAATATTTAAATAAATAAGTAAATAAATAAATAAATAAATACGTAGCCTCCCTGCTCCCTCACGCCCGCCAGGGAAAGGTAGCGGCAAAAGGGAAAGCAAAACCGGGGCGGGGGGCGCGGCGCTCGCTCCCCTCCGCCTCAGCGCCTCAGCGCCTCAGCCCCTGCGCCGGTGCCGTGCCTCCCCCTAGCGACCCCGGCCCGCGCCTCCCTGCCGTCGGGGACGGCGTGACAGCGATGGGGGACTTACACTGTCGGTCGAGGCAGGAGGAGAATCCGAACTCCGTCCTCCCGCGGGCGAACACCGACCTTTCCTCGGGCGCTGGCCCGGGACGGCGGCGGGAGGCGCCCTGAGGGAAGCGGATGCACCTGTGCGCGCCCCCCCCCCTCCCGCCCCGCTCCTCAGGGGCCGCCTGTGACGTCACGCCTCGCCCTAGCGCGAGGGAGGGCGCGCGGCGGGAAGCGCGTGCGGGCGCGCTCGCGGGCAAGAGGTCGTGACGTCGCAGGGCCCCCGCCGCGTGCGGGGAGGGAGGNAAGAGCATTTAATCCTTTTTGATAAACCTGAACTGCTTTTGTTCCTTTCTGATCAACTCAAGTGGTGGTGAGCCGAGTGAAGAGTTAAATCCACACCCGCAGAGCGCTTTAAGCAGCAGCTTGGGTACAAGTAGAGCTCCACTACAAAAGGCAGCCTGGAGCATCTCCATCCTCATTTTCATAAGTGAGAAGACACACACACAACATACACCCACAAAGGGCTTTACGCTAAACCCCTGGAGTTTCCAGAATCAGCATCCAGAGCTGTGGTCTCGCCGGGCGAGTTAAACCCTGTCAACCCTTCCCAAAAGGAACGTGAATGTACGACAGGAATGCCAGAGCCTACATGCGAAGGTAGTTTTCCTCTGGGTGAGGCAGCCGTGCCTCGTACAAACACACTGAATTCATGACATAAAGGTGGCAGCAAAGGGACTCTGGAACTCATGAGCAAGTACAAAGCATTTACTCCATCAGTTGCTCTCCAGGGAAACACTCAGTGCGGCAGCGCCAGTACAGAGAAACTGGAGGATGTTTCAATTTAGACCAGCAAGAATGGATCTATTCCCACATCTGTGAAGGGAATGTGCGTTACAAACTGCATTACAAACCTGTGCATTACTCCAAACAGTGGCGTATTTTTAAGTCCCCTCAAACAAAAAAATAACGTGGAAGTTGTGCATCCTTTTGTATAGTATCTGCACAAATAACACAACCAGCAGTGCTGAACAGCCAGGGTGGGCTGATGATTGGATTTAAGGGGAGTTGTCTGCCAGATTCCTTATCCAGATATACACAGACATCAAAAATTAAACATATTCCCCTGGCACTACGTCACTTTTTCCCTAGTGGTATATTCTGACCACAAGCATTTGGCCCAAGTATCTGCTATTGCTCTGCCATACAGTCACCATTTAATTTTTAAAATGTTCAGAAGGAATTATTAAATTCAATTTCAATTCACCTTTTTGTTGATGTTTTTGTGGTCTTTTTAAAGTCATGATAAGGATGAGTGATCCAAACTGAGATTTATTTTTTTTAATCATTTTTCTTCCCCTCACCTCTCCCAATCTGAAAAAAGACAAGAAGGGGCCAAGGAGTTCCTAGAGAAATACCAAACATGAATTTTATCATAGGAGGTAAGGAAAGAAAGTATTTGTTTACAAGATCAGTATCACAGGACTAGATGAATTTCCGTAAGGAGAGACACTAGGGAAGTGAGGAGTAGCTTGGAAACACTTCAGTTGAGAGGGCTTTTTCTCCTTACAACAATCATGTCTTAATTGTAGTTCACTCTTGAGCTGAAAGAAAACCTTAATTTGTAGCTGCCGTTTAAACACTTCATACATTCCCCAAATTCCTCCTGAGCAGACCAAAGTAGGCAGGATGGCAGCCAAGGATCTGCCATTAAGTGAAATTCTAAAAGCTGGTTAGAGCTCCAGATTTCTATTAAGGCCGCAGAAACAATTTATCTGTTGTTGAAGAAAGTCAGATCTCAATAATGAATCAAATAAATGCTTAAAAGACATCCCAGGGCACATTTTTCTTCTCCAAAAGGTTTTCAAGAGAGCAGTTCAAGCCTGGAAGAAACTGAAGTTGTTCCCTTAAAATTCCTGAAGTTTAACAAAATGTTACAGCTCAGTGGAATGAATTATATATTCAACTTTATACTGAAACATTTATTGTGGCAAAGGAAATTGTATTTATTTTAAGAGTTTGCTATTTAGTGAGGCCTTTGCTTTGTATGGCTTTACTTTTAGACAGCCAGAGTGAGGTTTTTGTTTTACTTCTGACCTTGCAAATACAGATTTTCAATTTTCTTATGTTTTGCAGCAGTCAGGGAGCTTCCAAGAGGTCGTGTGTGTGGACAGCTCATTATGAGGGCTGTTAGGAGTAATGTATGTTTAGTTCATGAACAAATGCAACAGCCACTTACAGGAGAGATCTAGGCAGAAAATACCCAGAAAACCTGAGTAATCTGGGGTTTAGAGACTCACTTTATGACTGGGAGGTCTTTAACAGAAATCTTGGTCCTTCCCAGGGTTGCACATATTCCTGTGGCAAAGCACTTACTGCCTTAGGGCAACTGAGGACAACACTGGAGCAGCTGGAGGTACATCATTGCAGTAAAGCAATGAAAAGATCAAAAATATATGTGGAAACCCAGAAAGATATAAGAACAGGGTAAAGAAGGAGGATCAACTGGGAGAAATCACCCAGAAAATACATGGGTTTGCAGTTCATTGTAACAGCGGGAACTGGAGGCACAGATTGCAGGTCGGTGTGGAATTCTCTGCTGCACCACGTGTTGTACCTCTCTTATTTTCTCATTGGAGCTGCTGGACTTTGCTAAGTAAAGCTTTTTGGGGGGAAAAGGACTGCTGACATCGTGCCAGAGACTCACTCCCCCCTTTTCCAAGCGATGAGGGTGCTCTAAGGCCCGTCCCAACGCCTTCTGCTGGAACAGCTCCCTCACCACCACCTTGCGAGCAGTGCTGACCCCAGCAGCTGGTGCCAGTCCCAGCCATCCCAGGACTGGTGGACTGTGGAGATCCACGGTGGAGCTGCTGCACCTGGCCCAGGGCTTGTTTTCTTCCCCTGGAGAAGCTCTCTCGCTACAGCTGTCCCACCATGTGTACGCAGGCACTCGGAGAAGTAGATCCTTGAAGGTTCCCCCAAGAAAAGGAATTATTTATCCCTGACTTCAACTCCTGGCGAGCACCTTGCTGCCCGAGCAGGGCAGTGTGTGTGCTCTCTCTCCCTCTGCTGCTGGAGCACTCTTAGGTGGGATTAATTTACTCCTCAGTGAACCAGAAAGATGTTGGCAGAATAACTGATTTGATAGCTCAGTGATTCTGTCATGCTCTTGCTATGCAGGAGACCAAAGGTTCTCCCTGGCCTAAAAAAGCATCCTGACAGGCTGCGAGGCATTGCTGGCCACTTAACTCCTGCCTCTGGAAGCACCACAGGGAGAAAGAGATGAAAAATTAATGCCTTATTTTTTATCTTCCAGTGTGGGGGGCAAGGACAAAAATACAGGCTGAGCAAAACAGATGTTTCCGTTTGTTTGCACTGGAAAGAAACAAGGAATGCTCTTGATAGGATTCAAGTTTCATCTCAGAATTTTAAAGAATACATTTTCCTTCTCTTTTTTTTTTTTTTTAAGTATTCTTAATTAAGAATGTTCCTTTAAAATAATGCTTTTGAAGAGAGTGATTTCTTTTTAATGCACTTGTCCTGGTTATTTTGAGCTGAGTAATTTTTAATGAATTCTTAGCAAACAAAATATTCCATTATTTACACAGTTCTTCTTACAAGCAATTAGAGTCAGTAACACTCCATGAATAAGACCTTTTGCCACTGGCTTTCATGGCATGGATTTGAAATATAAATATTACTTTAAAAAGATATTTCAAGCTGTGAATTAAATGTTTCCAGTGAGGGAGGGGAGGCCCAGGCACAGGTTGCCCAGAGAAGCTGTGGCTGCCCCATCCCTGGAAGCGTTCCAGGCCAGGCTGGATGGGGCTTGGAGCAACCTGGTCTAGTGGAAGGTGTCCCTGCCCGTGGCAGGGGGTTGGAATGAGATGAGCTTTGAGCTCCCTTCCAACCCAAACCGTTCTGTGATTCCACGATCCTGTGATTTCTGGAAGTTTTAGCACCAGTCTTGAACCGTGTGTGAGTAGCTGACTCAGAAAGGGTAAATGTATTTCCTTCCAGAGTTCCCAGAGGTTTGTTACTTTTGATTCAGCGGTGATAGACTCTGGGAAATACGTGCATTTCTCTGGCCTGGTAGGAGGACTGATTTGAATATTACCTTGCCACATAAACCCAAGAGAAAGACATGCATGTGGAAAAGCTGGCTGTGACAACCTCAATATCATCAAGGTGAGGAACTAAGTATGATCTTGGCTGACACACTCCATAGAGGCTGCCAGGGCTGCAAAGCAAGCAGGAAACACAGGAGTCTGCATTCGCATGCCAGCACTGAAATTGTGCTGAGTCTTCATCCTGAATGCTTTTGGTGAGTGTTAGTAATTTCCAGGTATTTCCTAAAAAAAATGACGGAGGTGACTCGAAATAATTTCATCTACCACGTGGTTTAGATTCAGAGCATCCTTTCAATGGAGGAAGTTGAAGAAGGAAATTAGTGACAACACCCCCTGCTTCCCATCCACAGGCATTCCCAACACTGGAGATGAGAAGGCTTTCCAAGAGGAGGGAGCAGTAACAGAGTTAACCAGAGCCGATAAAGAGGCAGGCTGGAATTTTATGGGGGAAATAAGTCAACACTGAGATTTCAGAAGTAGGGGAACACGCTCAGAGCAGTGAGAAAAGGGAAAAATTATGATAACAATACTTTGGACAGACTGAACTGAAAAGATTTAGTCTGAAGAGGGGAAGATCTTAAAGAAACCAGTGCATAGGAGACACTGTTGAGTGGGAAAGAGTTGAGTTTTGAGACAAACGCAGCTGTAAGACTGTGAGGGCTTTAAATCTAAGCAGAGGAGAAATGCAGCAGCTGGTTTCATGACCCAGACAGCAGGGAGTGCTCACAGCAAGAATAAAACGGACAGACGGAAGAATAAGGATACGCACAACTTCCAAACCATGCCCCTAATCACCACACCTACTTGTCTACGACATTTCTGCAGGGATAATGACTCCAACACTTCCCTGGGCAACCTGTGACAGGGATGGACAACCTTTCCCATGAAGAAATTTTTCCTAATATTCAACCTGAAACTCCTTTGGTGCAACTTGAAGCCGCTTCTTCTTGTCCTGTCTCTTGTTCCCCGTGCTTTCATGGCACCAAGCGCTGCTGTAATGAGCTCTACCATTCTCAGTTTATCAAGCAAACTAAAGAGGATCCCATCAGTTCTCTGCCTACATCCTCCCCAGACACACAATTAAGTGCAAAGTGTTTGCTTCTGGCCTACACTTGGCTCTGGTGAGTGAAATGAAGACCATCTCCTCCACTTGACACAAACTCCTTCCCTATTCTGACTTCTATCTGGAAATTTTTCTGATTCTGATTTACAGGGAGGTCTTTCCATTTATTAAAAAGAAAAAACACCTGGTAATATCCAGAGGAAACAAAAATACGGTATTTCCTGGATAATATCCCTGTAGAGAAGTAGCTTCCCAGTTTCAACCATTTGCCAGAGATCAATTAAAATATGGTTGACAGACCAAATGAAATATATATAAATCCAGCAGGAAATGGTAACAGAGATTAGTAGACAAGATACACACGTTAGTTACATGCACTCACCAACAAGAAGGCATGGATTGCCTTATCCTGGGAAAAACAAGGATCAGCAGTATACACATGGAGTTGTAGCAGACGTACCACCCGTGCAGGCAGGCAATGCAAAGGGTGCAAAAAACACTGTCACAGAGGAAAAGAAATTATATCAGACACAGGAAAATGTTATTCCCATATTTAAACATGATTTTAAGCACAATTTCAAATATTTTAAGGTTTTTAAAATGTAAACAGTAGTTAAAGATTTAGACAGGGTTTAAGGTGTTTTAGAAGCTTTTCAAGTATTGCAAAGGCATAAATTTGTACCAATATAAATTCAAAATAACTGAGAATTAAGCAATCATACGACTGTGTATTAATTTTGAACTCTGTCCTTCAGCGAGATGAGTGACAAAGTTTGTATTCCACGGGATCCCTTCAGCACCACCACCACAGAAACACGGAGCAGTGTTACTACTCCGAGGAGCTGCTCAGTGCCTGCTCCTGCTCTCGCAAGTGAGGTTACAGAAGAGCAGTAACAACACAGACAAACTGTACTACCAGTGAAAACATGCACTGAGGAGAAAACTCCTTCCAGCTCATGTGTAGGAGTAGGGAAGCATGCCGATGTTATTTTAGGAGAAGATTCTTCTATTATTTGCCACATGGTTATTCCAAACGATCCTAATGAAGTAAAGAGTGCCTACATGTATTTCTGCATACTGATACATATGTACGCGTACATAATGGCGACGAGATTCTAGATCTTGATTACGAACTGAATACAAGTGGGAGCCATCTGGACCACCCAATTTCCAGTCTTATTCCTTTCAACACTTGCTGAACCCTAAATTATCACAGCTTTTTAGGCATGCTGGCTGTAATTACTGTGGTGCTGGGACGTTGTGCATCCAGCCTCTGTGGGCCCTTTGGCTGCCTACTCTGGGCACTTCAGTAATGAAGGGACTTAGTAGAGTTTTCTTCTGTTGGAATAAATCCTTCCTAACAACCGTGCTGGATAAATCAGGGGGTTTATCATCACCTAGACAATATAAAGTGACAAGCAGTGGAAAATAACTCCATCAGCAGGGCAGAGTGTAGTATCTGTGCCCAGTTTCCTGAAATGAAAGAGGTGACCCAACCGGAGGCAAATTCCACGCACTTCTCTGCACAAAGGTGTGTTTGTAGATGGACAGATGAAGTGTTCTTTGGATTGCTTGTGGGCTCCTTCTGGAGTGACAGCCTTGATTTCCCCCATCGCCAAAAGATTATGGCTAACACTGATCAAACAACAAGCGCTGGCACAGTGTTGATCAGTTTTCATTTCTATGTATATTATGACACACGTACAACTACAAACCTCCGTAAGGATCCTTCTTGCAAGCTCCGAATGCTGCTGTGTGTGGTGTATCCAGAGGAAAAGCACCTCACAAGCAGGGGGCAGTAGCTGGATTTCATCAGGAGGAGCAGCTCCCGGTGCTGTAAATTCCATCAGTGATGTCCAGCCTTCAGAGTAACTCGGAACAGAGGCGCTCCAAAGGGCCGCCCTGGATAAAAGCTTCCCTCCTAATGCACTGCAATCTTCTCTTCTTCTGCATAGGAGGGAACAAAATGTCATCCTCACCTGTTTCTCTCCTTTTTTTTTTAAGTTACTTTAAAAATGTCAAACTGTATAGGTTATCTATTGTCATGTACAAGAGCAGAGATTTGTGCCTCATCCTAGTGCATGATTTGTACCAGTGTGTGTCACACAGGTATTTTCTGGTCCTTCTTTCTCCTTAAAATATGTTCTGTTTGTGCTCATTCAAAGCACAGTTTTTTTAATTAAAGAAATAGTTTCTGAGACTTCACAAGTTGCAGAAACAGGTCGCTTGAAGGGTTTTTGTCAGTATTTGCAGGGCAGGTATCAGAGAAAGTTACTTTAAACTATCCCTTTGAACAGCAGTTCTGTGGAACGATTCACTTCCAGCTCACTTGTGTTAGAATTCAGAGAAACCAATTGATTTTCCCCCCATTTTAATTCTATTTCAGTTTTGAAACATTGGTAATTATTCAGCCTTTATTTCATGTCACGCACTGCTAACCCTGGATTTGTTTGGGGGTTTTACTGTTGTTTTTAGCAAACAGAAGGTGTCAAACCCAAACTAGGTTTCATAACAAAGCCATTACATAACTGCCCAATTAGCAGCTCGTTCAGTGCTATTAATAGCAGCTCCACATCCAACCCGCTTTGTGTAGGGCTACAATAACTGGCAGGAGGAGGCTTCTCATTAGTTATTCATTCTCAGAGGAGAATACATGAACTTGGTGGAGATTTATGAGATGCAGAGTAACGTGCTGTTGATTAGCTGTCAGGCTGCTGCCTCTTCCACTGCTCTCTGCTTTTCCTGACTCCTAGGAGCTGTTCAGCCCCGTGGACCTTCAAGCCTGTGGGGCCACCTTGTGTGCATCCCACACAGAGACACAGCTCCCACCAAGGTGGGCTCAAAGCCAGGAACCCCCTGAAGTCTTTTTCTCTAGAACAGTGTCTATAATTTGGTGTTATCTTTCATTGACTGACATGCTGTAATTAATCTTCCAGTGACTGTGATGTTTCACCCCACAGGTGGCCAATGTGGTCCTCCATTTCGGCTGTTCTGGGCTGGAAGTTGGTCATGCTATGACCACTTGAGCACAGACACACACCCAGAGCAAACTGAACTGTCTTTTGACAGAAATTTTTTTTACTGGAGTTTTGAGCATTTTAAGCCACTTGAGCTGCTGACCACAGAATTTGATCCAGAACTTCTTCTCACTTTTTGCATAAAACTTCTTTTATTCCCAAAGAGAGATCAGATCTGATTTCTATTTTTAAAATCGGCTACTTTAAGTGTTGCAGCATGTGAGCTGGTTTGATCTTACATTCTTCTGTTCCTGAACTCCAGCGTGGAAATAAAGCAAAAGAAGAGATTTTCCGTGGCCTGATGACAACCTTACACTCTTTACCACAGTAACTTCCCTTTATACTGGATCTCTCATCTGACAAAAAGATGGGCCAAATCCATAAATATATATATACATATGTTTCTAAAAGAATTTCTTCTCCTGAGATCCATAGTCTCTTCTCCTTGGGTACCTCCACTGCTCCTGAATTCCAGACTGGTTAAGGTTTTACCTCTCTTCACGCTTCCCGTCAGATGCTGTCGATGAGGATATCAGAGTCTCTTCCACTCCTTTTCCCTAGGCACAAGTTGCTTCAGAATTAAGGATTTACTTACATCAGTACAAAATGAGCTGCATAATTAAAGGGTTTGACTGAATATTGATTCGGGTTTCTGTTCCTGCATTGCTTCCTTGTTGACACAGATGTTCTTCAGCCCTCCGTACTTGTCCTACAGTTAGATGTCCTCCCTGGGGAAAAGAAAACAAGAGGAGAGAGACTGGGAGTCAGCCACATGGGTTAGCTAAAGTAGAAAAAGAACAGGCACACTCTTCCGTGGGCTTATTGAACCACACACTGTAAATCCCAAACAATATTTTTCCTTTGGTTTGTCATTTCATTTCTTCCTCCTATCCATGTTCTCACTTCTCTCTCCTACCATAAACTATTCAATCATCAATGTTAATTGTAAAACTGGAATGCAAAAACATGAAATGGAAACACTTCTTTTTCTGTCCGTACATAATCTCTGATATTCTGCATAAGTAGAATTATAACTATTTTTCTTTTCTTATCTGTACGATTGTAACAATATATCAATTTTTTATGTTCACATATTAATCCTCCATTTCAGTGACATTCATTATATATTTTGTTCTTTCTTACATATTTTTATACCTGCAGGATACACAAAGAGCTCCACGCTACTCATGTACAATGATGCTGCTATTCACAATGCAGGTGGTCTCTCCACCTTTTCCATTTGTGGCTAATTCAGCATGAAGAAAGTCTTGGGTTGCTGGTGGGAAAATGGAGAAAAAATGGTTGGACTTGAGATTCCCTCACTTTTTGCTCTTTCACACTGAAAGGAAGTATGTTCTTTCATACTGCAGTGTGTAAGAATGAACAAGTGTACAAATGGCAAGCTGGAAAACTGGCATTGCCATTAAGGGAACGGTACATTTTGGTTTGTAAAGGAGACCAAGCTTACCTGTGGCACAAAAGTACTTCTCTGCCTTCCTACAGAACAGAACTAAATGCCGCTCTGGGGCCTGAATTCTTGTCCACTGTATTTCTGTACCCACTGCTTGATTTCAGGATTAGGTAGAAAACAGCAATCAAGTTTTCTTTCTGAAAATACTTTCAAAGGTATCGCCTTGATTTAGACAAATTTTCTAGAAAAAAGGGAAGAAAACTAAGTTAAACTCAAAGGAAGATTTGAATAATAGTTTTTCAAAACTCAGCAGGACATTCAGAACTGGAACAGGCTGAACATCTCTGAATCCCATCTGAGCTTCAAAAGAGACATTGAGGGATTGAAATAAATTAGGCTGCTATTCTCCCATTTTGCTGAAAAACTGAGTGTCCTTTCTGTGTAGAATAACTGGGTATGATAAGCTTTAAGAATGGCTGGCAAAGGACTTGGCATAGAAAAGCAGGCTTCCCCTCCAACCCAGCGAACCAACTCACCTTTGGTGTGGATCTGCTGGGTGAAAGCCTTACAGGAAAATGACTGTGACCTATTTTGTTTCATAGCAAACGTGGCTCTGATGCTCGGATAAAGATTCCTGTATTGCCTGAGTGCTCAAAGCTACTTACACGGGAGAAGATTGCTCGGTAAGTAAGGATTTGTAGGATCCAACGAGCCTAAGAGCATAAGAAATGCGGGGCTGTGTCAAACCACTGAACCCTCCAGCCCTGGTCTCTCGCAGCAGAAGGAAATGCCAAGCAGGAAGAAATTCTTCCCTGTGAGGGAGGTGAGGCCCTGGCACAGGTTGCCCAGAGAAGCTGTGGCTGCCCCACCCCTGGAAGTGTCCAAGGTCAGGCTGGACAGGGCCTGGAGCAGCCTGGTCTATGGCAGGTGTCCCTGCCCATGGCAGGGGGTGGAATGAGCTGAGCTGTCCCGTCCAGTCTGTGATTCCATGTGCACAGAATTGTTGCCTTGCCCTTCCCAGACAAACTCCTTCCTGCACAGCACTGGGTGTGCCAGGCCCCGCCGGGGGGCTCTTCAGGGAAGCTGCAGCCGCTGGGCCGCTCCTCAGCCCCACCCTCGCCGCTCCCAGCAGCAGCAGCAGCAGCAGCAGCAGGGCAGCGCCGTGGCCTGCACATCCCACAGGCATCGCAGGAGCTTTCTGGGAGTCCTGACTCTGGCTCTATGTGATCTGTACACAGCACCAATACAATTCAGACACAATTAAAAAAATATCAAACCATTCAAGCAGCTTTTCATCTGACAAACCTCTAAGTGAAGGATTAATATGCCCGGACAGATTCAGAGAGATAAAAGCTTCGTGTTTAGTTCAACAGCCCTGCCAAAGGGTTCAGAAAACTGTTTCCCAAGTGTTAAAATACAGCCCTCGTCTGCATTTGTAATTTAGCATCTCTGGAAGTATAGACAACCATAGCTCATGCATAAACTCACCCATCATATGCAGAAAAATTAGTTTATCCATGATGTAAGATTTCTTCTTTACTTCGGGATGTGGAGACAGGATCCTAGTTGTATTGTTTCTCCCATCACCTTCCCAACCTCAGCTGAAAAATAAGACATCTACTTGACCTTGAAACCTCTGATTTGAGGAACAGATATTTTCTAGATGATTAAAGCAAAGTGGTTCTGTGCAGTTTTCTGCTCTCCCTGCAGTCAAGGTTTACTCCTTTCTTTTCAAAACACACCAAAAAAAAGATTAAAATCATGAAGTACCAGTAAAGCACTCCTTTTACCAATTATGCCCATTTTGGGGAGCTGCTAGAAATATTACAAGTTTCTGGTGTAAAAAAGACACATGGTTGAGACACTTCCCATACTGTGTTTTTCTTAACAAGTAGGGTTGAATATCAGTCCCAAATATTTTTCCCAGTACAGCACATTTGCTCTGCCTTTTAGACTCCCTTTTTTTTTTAAGGTGGATGAATATGTTTAATAACTGAACTACTGGTAATGGAATTATCTCCGGTGTCTCTATAAAAGGAATGCATATGCTTTTATACAAATTATTTATAAGCAAATGCCACAGTTGAAGTTATGGGCATTATAAATAATGCCTGTCAGTTGAAATCTTTTTCAAGTTGAAAATTTAGGTTACACTGAGCTAAGTGAATGGAATAACAAGGAACCAGGGAGATTCAATGTAGAAGTACCTCTGCATTTTCATAATGATTGAACAGGAGGCAAACTGCTCAAGAAATGAATGTTTATATTCTGATGCTCCTGAGACAAGAGCAGCTGCTCTTCTCAGAGGTATTTTCAGCGTGCCTGAGGTGCTGGCTCAGCTCAGAGGTGCCTGCACACAGAGTAACGGGCTGGGGTAGGCAGGGAGACAGGCAGGGAGACAGGCAGGGAGACAGGCAGGGAGACAGGCACCCACTGATCCTCTGGCTCTAACAGACCTGACAGAGCGTTCAAATGCTGCCAGCAGGTAATGAGTTCACCCCGAGAAGCTGCTGGTTTAGGGGAGCCTGGCCTCAGTCCTGCCTGGCGTTAACTGCCGGCTTTCCAGCCAGGCCTTCTGGAGAGGTTACCTGAGAGCTTGGCAACTACCTGAGCATCATTAAGACTGAAGAGGGAATGAAAGGGCTCCCACAGGAGATCCTGGAGCAGAGAAAATGTCTTTGTTTGCTGTCCCATCTTTAATTAATTTACCAATACATGTGCCTAACTGAGCATTTTCTAGTTCACTTCATTTTTAACAGATTGATAGGAACAGAAAGGGCTGAATCCATGAAACTGCAATGTGAATGGCAACATTTGAGGCAATAGGAAATTTCAGCAAGGAATTTATGAGCTACTTGGTTTTCTTGCTATTTTTTTTTTACTCGGCTCCTTTGCAGGTCAGCCTGCCCACAGGCCTTGTCTTTGTTGTAGGCATGCAGGAATTGAACATATAGGACCAGAAGGATGTTTCTGGGCACTATCAGCCATCTATAATATGGGCAGGCTTCACTGCTTGCCTTCCTCTGCCAATCAGATTAAAATTCTACTCCAAGCCAATACAACACTATCAGTTAGAAAACTTTGCTTCATAGCCAGCCCACACATATCCATTTTCAGATTGGAGCCATTTGTTCAGCTCCAGAGTTATCCTTTAATTTCCATTAAGCTTGTCCCCAAATGCTGTTAATACCATTTCTGTTTTCAGAGTGCAAGTGCATCCTCTCTCAGTCTTTGGTTTCAGGCTCTGATCAGAAGACAGGTTTTCCTTTTCCCTGTCATCCTTGAATGGCTGTTCGGAGCTGTTCAGATCAGGCTGTTCCATCCCCTGGCAGCTTTTCAGATTGGATTTTCTCTTTTTTAAATATGGTAAAGCCAAATTCTACACAGTACTTAAAATTACATGTCTAAACCTGATTATAATTATTATTTGGGGGACATCTCACCAGCCCTTCTTTATGCCTGCTTAAAATAGAAAAAAAAACAAACTATATCTACTATGATAAAGTCTGGCACCACAAATCCCATTTAACCATCATCTGAACAAGACAAAGCCAAGCCTATCTCTAAATAGTTGTTTCCAAGTGATAAGGAAAGTAGATGCTCAGACACCCAACTACAGACAGGCATGATTCAACAGGGATTTAGTCTAAAAGAGGGGACTCCCTCCCTCTCCATGAGAGAAGAGAGTTTGGGTTGGAACATTAGTCAAGCAGAGCATACCAGATTTTTGATTCACCAACATTTTTCCTCTTACCTGTGTTCATTTATAAACAGTGATAGAAATAATTTGTTTCTGTGGGGAACAGCTGTGTTTCTGTCCCGACTGTGCTAAAAAAAATTGCATTCTACATCGTGGTTTTTGCATTAGTGAACTTGCAGACCACTCCACTGCATACATATTGCACATACACTGATATATATCATACTGATCTATGCCATACCGCTCTGTTTCCTAACTAATCATTGCTTGAAAACAGCCTCAAGATTCTCTGTGCAGCTCGTAAAGGCCCCAAATCCCATTTTTTCCCTGACATTAGCAGCGCATTACTGTGTTTCCAGGGGAGATATATGTGAGTTACCAAGTCTGATTGTGCAGTAATAGCTGTCCAGGGATTTGCAACCTTTGCTATCTTCTTGTTACAAAAGAACCTGCCAAACATGAGCTTTTCTTTCAGGAGAAGCAATTAGCCATGCACAATGAAATCATGGATTATTGCTATTTCGGAACTTCTCCCAGGTTTTGGCAGGGTTACTCTGGAGACCCATATAACCTCTCCTGACGGTTGGCACCCCATAAATATCAGGGTCAAGAACAATCTCTGCTTTTAATTGTCCAAAGAAGTTCATTTCTGGCTCCTTTCATGATGTCATTGACATTGTGAAAAATAATTGCTGAGGTTAAAATGTCTCTCGGTGACCCGTCTTGCAGTAAAATTGCTGTGAAATTGCTAACTCACAGTCACCACAACCCCCCCAGGGCTGGTACCTGCCCACTGCTTGATTGCAACCATTAGTCTGGGAGGTTGGATGGTTCAGGGAAGATGAGGATAAAATTCTCTGCATTGATCTCAGATTGAGAGGAGAAATGCCACCTTTTCATTTGGAGATGGACCAGTGGAAGTCATTTTCAAATACTACTGACTACTCGTGAGGTGAAAACAATCATTAGTTCCTTGCGGCAACAGTCTTCTTATTTAAAATGAACACCATCGTTCAGAAATAACTCCCAAATTACCATCTCATTTCCTTTCCCCAAAAAAGTATTAAATGTGATCAGTGTGCTCATACAGGGAAACAAATAAATGGTAGAAAATTAGTTCACTGCACACATCAACTGACTAATAGGAGTTCTGAAGGCAGTGAAGAGATGCACAAGCCCAGTTTGCTTCCCTGGCTTGCGTTCAGGATCCTAACAGAAATCCTCCCTGTCCCACAGGAAAAAAGGAAATCTGTAAGTGCCCCACTGGCTGTGTAAAAAGTTTTAAGGCATCTTGGATAGTTCTCATGTTGTGGTGAGCCAAGGGTACACTGGTAAGGAGACCCTTGAACCAACACAGAATGGAAAAGTAAAAACAGCAAAGAGAAGGCAAAAATCTCTTAGCAGGAGTCAAGATGGCAAGAGAACTATCAAGAGGCTACTTAGCAAAAGGGAATATGTAATTTAAATCTATTGCAGCAGAAAAATAAAAACATTTGGAATTTTTTATTGGTTAGCTTGCATCCATCTGAGCTACCGGCACTTCCATCTGGGAAGTGGGGCTTGGGGGTTGGTTTGGTTGGTTTTGTTCTTTCTAAACTAAGGGTTAAATCACTGCTTGGAGCCAGAAGCAAATGGGTAAAAGGGAAAATCAGTAAATACAAAAAATGTAGGTAATCGTGCTGACAACAAACTGGACACTCAGCATCTTGAACAAAGCCCTACAAACTAAAGCACAAAGAGGAACTGACCCTCAGTTTCTTCAACAAGAACATCCTTGAGCACTAAGTGGAGGGATAAGTAACTACCTGGAGTTTGATGGCAGCCTCGGGCCTCTGCTGCTGAAACAGCTTCAGGATTTCTACAAATTACAGAAGAGTCCCCAAACACAAGAAGCCATTTCCAGCACTAAATAACAGTATATTTTAGTTGGTGTTTAAGAGACAGTTCCACAAGCCAAAACCAATTTTAAGGAACACGAGGTGTGAGAGAAAATAGAATTAAATTGAAGAAAGTGACAATTGAGAACTTAATAAAAACACTCTGAGTAGATGCCCCCAAAACCACAAGCTTGGGCTAAAAAAAGAGAACTGCAGGTTAAAAAGCAGTCTGGATTTGAAGGAAATGAAAGCCACAATACAGCAAGATAAATATTGCTGTTTTAATTCCCTTGCTCTGTTCAACAGCATTCCCCTCATCCCTAGGTGTAGGCCAAGAGAAGAAGAAAAAGGTGATAGCAGTGACTGTAAGTGAAAACTTCAAAGAAAGGGAAGCGAAGGGCATGAAAAGATTCATTTGGCAAGCAGAGCTGCAACACTGAGAGTTTTTTAAATATACCTTTGGTCTCCATGCTGTCCATGGCAGCTTCGGAGTAGTTCGGGAAGCAGGACCAGGAGCATCACTCGCACCACCCCCAAACCACTTTGTTTCAGGAGTTTTGTGTTTGGCAAGATGTGAAGTTGTGAAATGTCAAGGGCAGGTTGTACGTGAACAAGCAAAGGACAGCTGCCTTCCCGTGCTGAAAAGTGAAAATGAAAATGACATTTTGAATATAGAAAAGTATAGACAATTTCAGGAAATGCAGCTGTTGGAGAAAAAAGCCCAGGGCCTGTTTCAAGCTTATTAATGCCAGTGACAGGTTTGAGAGTCTGATGATTGGGTAAAGATGCTTCTTTTCTGGGGAAAATATTACAGTGATGCCACAGGGTGACCTTCAGATGTGTTCTTTCCAGAAAGAGCTGTAAAGGACTTTCTGATCTGCCAGTCTCAAGGACAAGTTTAGCAAGAACACACCTCACACAGGGCTCGGCCCAGGCCCCTTCCTCTTGCCCGAGTCAATTACACATAAATTAAATTGTGCTCCTATGTTCTCCTCGTCTCCTCTCACAGTCTTTCATCAAACAGGCACTTAAAATAAGCATTTCCTTCCTCCATCACTTGCTGACGTTGTCAGCCCAAGGTGAGAGTGGGCTCAGAGAAAGAAAATCACAGAGCAGGATCCCAAGGCTGCCCATTCCTTTGGAACTTGATGCTTTATTTCAGCAGCTCCTCTGGGTCCCACTCTTTCAGAGCTTTACATTTCTTGCCAGCTCAGAGGCTCCAGTTTCAACGTTTTCTTTACGGTAACTCCTGGCTGTACCAAGCCAAAAGTACATATTTTTCAGCATAGATAAATCCCTTTCACTCACATCCGAGAATAAGACAAATACATGAGCATTCACTACATCTCACTATTAGCATGGACAGAAACAAGGCAGCCAAGGCAATAAATTCCATGAGATAGGCTTCTCCCAGGTGACCAGCAGGAAGTCAATGAATAAAGGTACATATGTTAGGCGAGGCAGAGTCCATAGCAAGACATGTGGGAGGGAGGGAGAGAATAAATCTTGCCCCTATTCTCCGTGGAACTGCATTAATCTTGCCTCAATTGGGCTTTTCTTACCTACTCCTCTTGTCCAGTGGGCAAGCAAATAAAATCCAGAGGAAGGGTGGAAAGAGGAGAGCCACAGCTGAGGCAGAACGTTCCCTTTGGATGTCTGGAGAAGAACCACCTTCCATTTTCATTCCTGTGGGGTACAAGAGCGTATCTCACGTACAGTAATAGAAAGATACAGTCACCTCTTACGGCCAGGATGCCTGGTGGACTCCTACACACACAGAAATTCCTGTGCCTTGCGAGTGTGGCAAGTGGGGATTTGGAGAGGACCTTTCACAGCATAACCTTCAGATGTGACAGCGTTGAGGCACGTTAATCATCTCTGTGAGCAACTGACACAGCATGCAGCAACAGACACAGAAATTATTCACAGCTTTCTTACCCAAAGGCTGTTCACATTTGTTGAAAGCACAATCTGCTGCAGTCAGCGAGATCCACCTCCTCTATTTCTGCCCCCCAAAAGAGTATGTATCTCTTCATTTGCCTATCCATCATCTTCCGGTGTACCGCAGCACCACAAATCCCTGTAAGCAGCACTGCATTAACACAACATTCCCACCAGGTAGGACCCAGCCAGCCCTTTCCTTCCTCGTCAGCACACATCCCCAGAGGAAGCCTACCAGCAAACTGTCCTCAGCCCTGACTGACCCCATGCCAGCTATGCCCTTCTGCCTTGCTTTGCCATTCCCACAGCCCTTCCTCATCAGAGCTCTGCGGTGCTCCCAGCCTTCTCTTCCTTTCCCACTGCCCTTCCACGGCATGGCAAAACCCCTTCCCAGGCACACCCCCTTGGAGCCAGCATTCTGCACTTTCCCAACTTCGACTCGCAGCTTGAGCTCTTCTCACGCTCCGTGTTTTCCCAGTGTCCAGCACAACAGTGAGCTCTAGGGTGACCTTCCCGTGGTCCTTTCCCCCGTCCTTTGCTTATATAATGTGTATGACTCATTAATATGAAGTGGCCTGTAACACGGAACATCTGGGTCTGTTTTTGATTTTCTCTTTCCTCTGTGAAGTTGTCAGTTCAGCTTTGGGATATTTTGTCTGAACTTGATCCTTATAAAGTTGACGTAATTAGGATGGGAAATCCTTTTCAATTTCATCGTTTGGGGGATAATCCCATGTTGCTGTATGCTACTTCCTCATTGGATGTTTGTGTTAGGAGAATGCTTTTCGTCCTAGTTGTGTCTTCCGTGTAGTTTTGGAAAAGATAATCCCTGGGTCATTAACACTTTCTGTGGCCCTGTTAAGCTCCTCTTGTATTTCTCAGTAATTTTTTCCCTTATGTATATTCCCTTGAAAGGTTCCTCCATCTGTTTGGTATTTGAATGCTTGGATGAGCCTCTGTTTCTTGGGGGATGCGGCCTTTTCCACATAGGGCATTATCTGTTTTGCCTTTAAAAATGTACCAGATTTGTAAATTTGAGGGTAATGATTTATAGCCCAACTGCTCCTAATTCTCTCATTACTAGTCAAACAAGGACTTCTTCCAAATGTCAGCTAACAGATGGTGAAGAGAAATTTTATTTCCAATTCTTCCTAGACTAACATTTGAGGTAGCATGGAGAAAGGGAGGAGAGGGCAGAGCTGGACACGGATTCTAAACATATTTGGTTTTAATCAGCATTTTAAATCTTCTCCTATTCTGGTCAAAATTTCATACTTTAAAATCTGATTCAAAATTGATCAACTATTTACTGCTTGATAAAGGTCTTCTGTTTATGTTTTTAAGATGTAGTGATGTTACAACACGATCTATAACTTTTAATAACCAAAAAGCCCCCCAAACAAGCTACATTGTAACAAACGTATTTATGTTTTTCTTAGCAACAAATTACTGCTACTACAATTGTAGCAAAGTGGGGATAAACAGCTGAAAAATGCCTAGGGGATACTATTCATAATCCAGGATTTGATGTAAAGTCTAGAAACTTTAATTAATATTAAACATTGCATCATGTAAAAGGCAACTAGTACTTATATTACAGCTATACTAAAGGATACATATTTCTGTCTGCCTGTATTAGATTATTGCATGGCTGGTGATCCTTATCCATTGTGAAATCTTTATAACCAGCTTCACAATTTTCAGTCTTTAACAAGATCTCTTTTGATGGTCTCAGGAATTTTACTTCAGTATATACTAGGTAATTATTAATTATTGGACATTTATAAATTTTCTTGACCATGAAACTAACCATATATTTTAAGGGAAGTTGAAGTAATTAATTATGATAATAACCACAACAACCTGATAATATAGTGGAAGACATCTTAATGTATGTTTCTTACTATCACAAAAAAAATGGTTTATGTGTAGAGAAAAAGAGGAACATTCTAGAGAAAGTCCTATCTAAGAAATACACGTTACTGCCATGTTAGGAGGCACAAGATTCCAAGAGTACCTGAAATTCCCAGGACAGCTGGGAATTGATTGAAAAGACTGGCTCGATTATTCATCTGCCTTTTCTGATGCATTTGCTGAGTCGTTGTGTTTAGGGAACGAGGAAAATGTTTGATTTAGAGTTAGTGCTGGAGATTTTAGCATGCCTTCTCATTTTTATAGCCAAACTCTCTTGCGACTTTGAGGCGTCCACCTTTCGCCTGCTCCCAGTGCACAACCCTCAGGAGGAAGGAAAAGGTTCTGTCTCATTTTTGGGCAAACCATGGCAAGATCTCCTTCCCATTAGTGGCATCTCAATCCCTTTTTTGCTACCTGGATGGGAAAGATTTCAGATTTGTTAAAAGTAATTAAAAGAACAGCAGGAATTTTTCATCTTTGTCAGCTGCCTCAGCCCAAGCCTGTCCTGTTTTCCACCAAATCCTCGTGCTCTCCCTGCATCCCTCTCCGAGGCCGGCAGATGCTGAGCCTGCCTGTCAGCCCTCCAGGCACGGAGCCATACATGTCTTCCTCAAAACCTCAGCCAGCACCATTCCCCCCCAGCAAAACTTAATGACTTCGCACAGAAATCCAAACACAAACGAGGCCCCTCACGAAGAGCAGTTCCAGTTGTAGTTTACTCGTCCTTGCTCGACCTCAGCCTCCTGCAGCCATGGAAGAGCTCTTTAAAATCCATGGATTCCGTGGGTGGTGCTCATGGCATTCTCCCTGACAGGGATGAAAGGCACTGGAGGAAAAGCCAGCAGTGAAGAACTATTTTATATGATCACCTTCTACAGAGTAGATCCGTGACCAAAAAGGGAATGATTTCCTGTTCGACTGAAGGCAGGCACAATTAGGAGGATTGAATAAAATAAGTCAAACTGCTGTGAAATGAAACGCACTGCTGTGCTGTGAAATGCACGGCCTGAATGGTCTGCGCACTGTTGTGGGTGACAATGGGGAATTGAGTTTATAGCACTTGGTACATAACTGTGCAAGAGTCGTGGTGTTACGGGTTTTGTCAGTGTTTATGGGCTGGGGCAAAACTGAATATGTGGTAGAAAGCAGTGGGTAAATAAAAAGATACGAGTTGGTTTTGTTGGTTTGGTTTGTTAGGGCTTTTTTTTTTGCTGAAAACTCAGGTTTTAGGGCCGATCCTGTGCTGGGTGAGAACCTGACTCACAATTTCTGCTGCTTGGCAGGACTGTGTTTGTTACCAGCACAGTGTTGCTGTAATGCTGCTCACACCATCCCAAGTGGTGAAACAACAAAAACCACGGAATCGTGGAATCACTGGGGCTGGAAAAGACCACCAAGACCACTGAGTCCAGCTTTGACCAAACCCAACCATGGCCAAGAACCCACTGAATCAATGGTAGGTTCTGAAGGTTGAAAATTTACTATGAAAATTGGACTTGAGGAAAACATATCAACATATTTTCTGTTCATTTTGGTGATACAGATAAATACAAAACTCAGGGGAAAAAAGAGTTTTTTCCATAAGGTTGTATACACTGCTAATAAATAAAAAATGAAATCAGATTATAAATACCAGATCCTCAAGCATGGAAATTCACTTTCCTTCCACTGATTTAAGCAAGTATTAAATTGATTTAAAGGCAGCTGTGTCAACTTCTATCACCAAGGGGTTTGGTTCTGAATATCTAAGAACTTGATTTCTTCAAGTCTTTTATATTTATCACTCCCATGGTTCGCAGAGAGGCTGATCATGTCTCAGCAAAGTGGAGTTTGCCAGACAAGTGAACAAAACCCAGATCCCTCACCACGTGACCTCGGGTTAGATCATTCCATGTGGGGACATACATGGATAGCAGAGTACATTTTTTCATATATATATATTAAAAATTATTAAAATAAACATATGTTTTAGATGTACAGGGAAACAAAATTATACGGATTACATGGGCAACTTATTAAATTATATATATAAAGTATTACACTGAAAGATACCCATTCCTTCTGGCTCGATCCCATGCCTTGCCTTTGCTTCCTCGTGTGTTCATTCATCCCTCATGCTGGCTTGGCCCTGAAGGACCAAGGTGGGTACCCAGAGAGAGAGTAACTCCTCTAAATCACAAATTACAAAAATCCAGGATTTAAGAAGCAAAATGGTACCATTATAGCAGATAATTGTAACTCTGGAGAAATAGGTCAGAGCTGCAGTTCCTCTCACCACTGCTACCAACAAATGAGGTCACGATTTGCTTTCTTTTACTGTGCTGTTGCTTTAAAAGAAAAGAGCTTATTTTTCTGTATTGATAAAGGTAATGAATTCCCGGGCAGCACCACGAGAAGAGATAAGAGCAGGAATTAAATCTCTGGTCTGAATGGCCTTGGGTATCTAGTCCTACACAACACAGGCACAACACGTCAAGGCTCTTTTTAATATTTCTTTTGCAATCACAAACATTGTTCCCATTCAGCTGCACACAATGTGCATGCAAACATAACAGCATTTTCCAAATACCCTCAGTGTGAAGGAATAAAATGCAGGCTCTTCTCCCTCACACATTGTGCATGCTCTGGCTACTTCTTAGAGAGAAGCTGTCTCTGCAGAACAACTAAAGGCAATGAAAATAAGGACACCAGCATTTCCTGTAATTGCTTTTGTGGAATGTAGCCATTCAAGGAAGAATTTGTGCAGCTGGTAAAGGCAGCGTGGCTACAAAAAAAATACAGCCTCCCTGTAAATTCTCTGTGATCACTGAGGGAATCTCAGGAAACAAGCCATTGCAATGCAGATTTGCATGGTTCCCTGAAGGATACTGCACTTCCACAAATCCTCCCCTGAAGAGATTTAGCTTTTCAACAGTTTGCGCTTAAGTACAATTAATTTTGATGGCCCCTGCACGATTACAAGTCTAATGTTTAGTTTTGCTATGAATTACCACACGAGACTCTTCCTGGGTCACTACTCTGTGAACTGCTACGGCTTTACTTACATTGAGCCATCTCCATCCTCTCTATAAATTACAATTTGGAGCATGATGGTCTCTGTGAACCAGCTGAAGTGTAAAGGAACAGTAATAATAATAAATAAATAGTAAGTTAATGCTTTTGCTGTCAAGTATTAGAAGCATGGAAGAAATGAATGGGCACCTCTCCTGTTCTACATCCTGACACAGAAGTTCAATCTTGGTTCAAATAATATATGCTGATGTGAATACTAAGACTTGTGTGCAGGTGAGCCACTGCTACAGTCTTGTGTGCAAGCATTTACTAATTAATGCAGTTTGTTAATGGCAAGTATTTGTACAGCTGTTGGTATTTAGGCAATTACTCACCATTTGTAAAAATCCAATCAGCTTGTGCTAGGAGAGAGCTGTTAGTTCTTTTCTGATTAAGAAAGGTTACCCTATCAGGAACACTGAAAGTTTGCAGTAAAGGATTTTTAAAGTTTTCTGCTTCAATATTCACCTTGATATATACATCACCTATGAAATATTTACAGAGGAAACCACTTAAAACAATGAAATACAAATGAGTCCGATGCATTTCCCTGCCAGGTTTTACCCAGGGCGGTATTTGGGGGTTTATGCAGGGATAGGATTGCCTAATGAATCTGGCCAAGTGGAATCAATATGAGAGTAATTAATTTAACTCCTTCTTTTTATTTTTCAAAGTGACAGATTTATGACGGGGCATGAAAGAAACATGAAGCATTACCGCTTTCTCTCTACTGGAGGCAGACTGGATAGATAAAGATAACTGGTGTTCCTTATATGACACAGGGCTCTGCTGGTCAGAGAGGGAAGCTCTGACCTAAACGAAAAGGCCCGAGGGAACAAGGAAGAGCTGGGAATAGCAGGCCGGCAGGCTTGGTTATCTGATCGCCTGCAGCCATTCCGGGGGAACCACCAGCAAAGGACAGCTGTCACTGGGAGTAACCACGGCACTGGGGGCACTTCCCCGGAACAGACAGGAGCTTAGACCGTACAATCACAGAACAAGCACACGTTGTATCTGCTGGGGTTCTTCACAGTCACCTTTCTTTGACCCCCTTATGGCCCATTTGAATTGCTGCACTGGGAAAGAGTAATTACTGTCCCAAAAGCTATAATTTTGTTTTCTCTTTTATTATTTCTCCCCCAGATACCCTGCTCTTCCTTCTCTCCTTTCCTTTTTAATGTAAAAGGACTCTAACAGCCGTACCAGCTGCTGAAATGCAGAAACCAAAGCAATAAAAGCATTTAAGCCACCACTTGTATATTCATTCTCTCTCTTTTTGCATTATTCTTGACTATAAATATTTTTGAACGTTGTCTCTGTGGTTACATGCAAAAGTTCCCTTTAGCTTTAGGCTTTAACAACGTAGTCAACAATACAGTGAAAACCTGAAAGCCTAAGGACCCCTGACAGTTCACATCAACTCAAAAGCTGTTCCACTGACATTTGATAAGAGATCATTGCAGAAGCAATATTTGGAACACCACAGGAATTAAACAATGGCTTGATTCCCTTTCAGTGGATAAAATGTACAACAATCATTTTCCTAAAAGAGTGCAAAGGTAGCAAACTGTGTGTGTATGTGTTATGCTTTTCTTTTTTAGTATTCATTTGCCCTCTCTGTGATCAAACTAATGGAAGTATTAAAGCTCGTGAACAACTATGGTAGTTTCAAATTGGACCACTTCAGTTTGGTGAGCACTTTCAATTGAAAGTACACGCTCCAGCAATTCCTCTCGACCAAATACAAAATTCTTTCCTTTACAGCTGCCCAGAATAATACAGGATTTGAGCTCTCTTAACTCTTACTCTCCAAACTCCAAGGGGAAAATATTATTGCATGCTGAGAGTCATTACAGCGATTCCTGCCAAGCTACGAAAAAACCGTCATTTTACTGGTCTGTGCTGATAGTTTCTGAGCAATAATGGAGATTGGGGGGGGATTTGTAGATGAGCATTTCTGAGCATCTGTGCAGCCTGTGTGTGAGCGGGTGGGGGAGTGTGTTACCCTGCACCAGGCTGTACCTGCTCCAAGGCCTGCAGATCTCATTGGTAGCACTGTTTATTCCAAAGGCTGTCCATGCTTGCAGTAGGTAAAACGGCTTTCCAAGCTGGCAGGAAGAGTCTGCCCCTGGGGAGTGCTACGGTGCTGCTGAAGGGGAGAGGAATGGAATCTTACAAAGATGTGAAACTGCATTTTGAACACGCGTGGACAACGAGCAGAAGTCTTGTAACATTTTAGTAAAGCACGACGAGAGTTTACAACCCAACGAGTGCCTCTACATTTCACCTGCCTGGAAATTTCTCAGGATTTCGACTGGATAGGCCAACTTTTTCCAAGCATTTCTCCTACTGAGAATGAGCAACTGTTGAAAAACATCACCACTCCGACCCAACTCCCACACCTTCCCAGGGAAAACACACTTTATTATATTAAATATATGCAAACAATATTAGAACACACTTACCGTACGTGGTGGAGGAGACTGCTGGGCAGCTTTCGCCTGTTCCAACTCATTCCCTTGGCTATTGCTCTCCATCACACCAAATCCTGAGGAGCTGCTCGGGGCTTTTGCTGCATTAAGGGGCTGCTTTCTTTCACGTTGTACCCGGATTCTGCTTGCTCCCACACTGCCAAGCCTCTGGTTTAGCCCTGGAGTGGGCAGTCAGAGCCAGCAACCAGCATCACTAACAGGAGATAGAGTGCCCACACCGGGTGCTCATCCCACCAGCACCTTCCTATTGGTTTCCAAGTCACAGCAAAAGAAATGGTATAGAATAAACCTTTCTGGGAGTTAAAAGGGACTTGTCAGGCAGTATTTCACCTGCGTGTGATTTTGTACAATCACTGTGTGCACAAATCAAGCCTGACAGTTACATCAATGCACAGTGACCGTAATTGGACACGAGCAGTCTCTTAAAACAAAAGTAAATTATCTAGATACATGTAAATAAGTCCTGAGGGTACCCTTCATCTCCACACAGCTCTCCTTCCACGGTCCACTGCTTGATTTAGAGTTTTCAGTCCTTACCCCATTACTTTCCATTTTCTGCATGGATTATTTATTTTACATCCAAAAGAAAAGCCAAAGGAAAAAGCATAAAAGTAATACCTTAGCAAAAGATGAAACCATATGTTCCTTCTTTGTGATGTTAAATCCACTCCGGGAGCAAAAAAGGTTATGCAGTCTCTTTTATCTTGAAAACATTGAGTAAATTATATCTCTGTCTAATCAGTTAAGTGATTTTCATACTTCACGAGTACTTCACGGAACTTTCCTTTTTTTCAAGGAACTTTACTAAAGCCTCTGAAAAACATGCAGCTATGAAAAAAGCATTAGCAAGAGGGTAGGATGTGTGACAAATAAGTCAATAAATAAGACCCCAGTTGTGATTCCTGCATGAAAAGCAAGCACTCAGCCCTCTGCAGCCAGGGTGTGCTGCCAAAGCAGGTGGATTATGAGACCAAAAGGGATTTTTTGGTAAGTTTTGCAGGTTGACCAATATGGCATAATTCAAAGATTTCATAGTGACTGAATAAAGACCTGTAAGGAAAGCTACTCTTTACCACAGAAGCTGGCTCTTGGTGATTTGTGTGTGTGTGTGCATTAGGGTACAAGAAATAATTTTCTTTGAATGCTGACATTTTTACAGGACTTTCTTTTACCACGTGCTAACTTTACTTACTACAAACATAGTATGCGTGCGACCTGCTTTTTTGGAATATAATAACTGGAAAAAAATGTATACTCCCTCTTCCCAGTGTTCTCCCCAGTGCTCTCCATAGCTTGCTTTGTATTATCTCCTGAACAGTGAATAGTATTGCATAGCTATCTGCTATCTGCTTTTACTTTAGTCATTCTGCAGGACTTGGGAGCTGGGTTTAATCGCTTGTACACCCAATTCAACTGGTAACTCAGAACATGCGGCTCAGCTAAGTGACAAAAAGAAAAGGTCAGGACAATCAGGAAAATTTTTAAAGAGCATTATTTAGTGCACTCAAGTATTTGTTAATACTCTGCCCTTCTACATGATTACTATTTTCTGTTTTAAAGTCATTCATTGCAAGAAAATTATATCCCCTATTCCTGAAATACCTTAAGAATATTAAAATACCTCATTTATGAAATTTCTTAAAGTATTTTCTTAGGTTTAATATATTTGGGGAAAGTTGTGTCAGAAACGTATTAGCTGAATTTTATTCCAGTTTTATTCCATTTTGAAGTTTTACTCAGCAATTAATTTGCCTCATAAAATTTGTATTGTTTCAATATTATATAACAGAAACTAGTAATAGTAAGTCAGAGCTCTGCATAAAAATTGCTGACAAAATTACTGACAAATTCTGTCCTGCCACGCCTCACTGTTCATGCGTATCCACAACCACACTGCTATACAGGTGTTTTTCTAAACTGTATGAGACCTCTCTGGTGGTTTCACCTAAATCAACACCAGTGGGCTAAACAGCAGGTTCAGGATTATGTGGTTATTGCAGTTGCCAGGCTTAGGAAAAAAACCTGTCATTTCCAACAGAGAAATGAGAAAATTCAGTGAGACCAATAAATAAATAACACCTGTACTGCCTAAAAGCAAAATAATTCTGAAAGTAATGAGCTTAAAAAGTGCTAGTTGCATTGCAAACTTGAAGGCAAAATGAGATTAAAGCCAGAGAGCAGAGCAGTGATTCCAGCACAGGTGTCAGTGTACAGCCCTGGCTGTATAGCCTGTGTTACCTTCCCTTTAGGGGCACCCTGAGGAGCCCTAAAGCTGCAGCAGTTTATCCACGCCAAAGCTGAGGTTCTGCATCATCCAAGGGTGATGGGCACATAGGGGGAAGTCGGTAATACGGTTCTGAATTGCTCTTACTCCCTGAACATTTCTGGGCTGTTGCAATGAAGGCCTCTCTATTTTTGTGGCCAAGTCACCATGGCTTGGCCTCTCCAGGGCAGCCTCATGGCTCCTCCATGGTGTCTTCTCCACAGGGATAATCTCCTGGCCAAAACGGGATGCTGAGGCCCCTTCCATCTCAAGGACATTTTAGATAAGGTGATATTCAACAACTTGCAGCAGCAACACAAAATGTGTTTCATGCCCTGATGACGCCAATACACCTGTGCAGCAATGCTGAGCAGCTCAAGGGGCTGCCTACAAGAGTATTCACAGCAACACGGAACAGTCTGGGTTGGAAGGGACCTCACAGAGCATCTATCCCACCCCCTGCCATGGGCAGGGACACCTTCCACTGGACCAGGTTGCTCCAAGCCCCGTCCATCCCGGCCTTGGACTCTTCCAGGGATTTGTCCCAGGTAACTGTACCCCAGCAAGGCTCTGCTGAAGGGAAAAGCTGGTGTTTGGATTTGCTCTGAATGTCCCTGCAGCTGTGAAACGTGGATGGCAGTGCTGCTGGAACCAGCTCTCTTGTGAGGTTTCCTGTACTCTCTGCTAGCAGTACTGCCAAGAATATTCCTATGACAGCTTTTTTGCAGTGACTTGGAATTTCACACTCTAGATGAAAGCAATTCAAAAGCAAATTGAGAAGCAGAGTTTAACATAAATGAAGTATTTCAGATTAGTTTGTTAGACTGAAGAAAAGAGCAGGCTTAAAGAGAAAGATTCCCTCTTTAGAATCCAAAACGCATCTTACGGATCCAGAATGTCTCTGGATCTCTGCCTATAGCTGGAAACAGCTGAAGTGGTACAGTAGCATAGCTGGTTTATCCATGTTTTGAAAAAGCACTGTCCTCTCTTAGCCTGAGGAAATGAAGATCTGTAAGGATTTTATCCTCTATATGAACTCCACATCTGGCACTGTATCTTGTTTTCCCCACAAAACTCCAGGTGGGAGAAAGCTCAGCTCCCCACAACCTGCAGGAAAGGTCACTCGTCTCTGGAGAAACCTCCCAAAGCAGCCTCCGGTCCATGTGTGTGTGATGCCTCACATGAGAACTATTTCCATCTCCAGCTTCCCCAAGGACATCTGTTTCACTTCTGACTTTTTTTTTGTACAAACCACCTCTTCGTCAGCGGCTGAAAAACAAGGAGACGTGTTGGAGTCAGCTCTGGAACTGCTCCCGAGCACTTGCATGTGCCTCATGCCAAAGAGTTCCAGTGCTTGGGTTTCATGTGGAATATTGTCTGTGGTGTCACCACAGGCACAGTTTCCAAGTCCTGCAGATTNGTACAAACCACCTCTTCGTCAGCGGCTGAAAAACAAGGAGACGTGTTGGAGTCAGCTCTGGAACTGCTCCCGAGCACTTGCATGTGCCTCATGCCAAAGAGTTCCAGTGCTTGGGTTTCATGTGGAATATTGTCTGTGGTGTCACCACAGGCACAGTTTCCAAGTCCTGCAGATTTAATGAGCCTGAGCACACTTCTTGCACCCCCAGGCACAGCAGCTGGAACCTGAAACAAATATTCCAAGCTTCATTTCCCAAGGCTGGTATGGAGAGAGGGCCTAACAGGAGCCATCAATGCCCAGAGGTCACTGATTTAGGGGGATTTATGGGTGGAAAAGCAGAGGTGCCCAAAGTCCAGGGTCAGGAGGCTTAATACAACTGTTTGTCTTACTATGAGAGGAACTTTCTTAACACTGTATCAACAGCACTTAAAAGTGTCTTGGATTATCTTCTGTTGCCCAAATATCTGGTTTTGTACTAAATATACACACAGACAGTGATTACATTAAAGTCATCTGCTCAGATAAAAATCCACGTGAATACTTTCGTTGTTTGGAGTTCTTCATTCCGAACTGGATGAAGAATCAACATCTTTCCTGCTTTACAAGCCAATCCTATCGGTATTTTTTCCCAAAGGCTGAGTGTGTAAAGCCAGAGCCTTCATTTGAGGGGAACTGTCAATATCTCCTGCTTTTCTATTATTCTACATTTCACAGCCCAGAAACTTATAGGTTCAGCTGAACAATCCTTGGAGCATTTTCCCTTAGTCCAAGGGCTGGTTATTATTCTCCCAGAGGTGCAGAGAGCTAGTACCAGATGCAATCCCACCTTTTCTCTCGTGCTCCTCAGGTGCCTGTTCTTCACAGCACCTGCTGCCAAACTTCTCTGTGAGGAACACAGGAGGAAGAAGTCGTAGCCACAGTATCTGTGGAGAATATGAAGAGAGATATTGTACTTTTCAGGGAAGAACACAGCTCGGGCAGGAATGAGACCAGATCAGAGTGAATCATTTTCACTTACTGAACTTAGTATAGAAATGGGGGGAAAGGGGTGAGTGTGAAGATACTTCCCTATCTCATTCTATAAAGTATAGATAAACCTTCTCAGGACTCCTTTAAAAGCTGTATGAAGCATTTAGTGTAGATACAGTTTCTGTACAAGCACGCAGCAGAGCAAAATCGTACAGGAAGCAAACCCATGGGCTCATTTAATGGGGGCAGCAAGGCCACCCCTAACTGTGTCCCCAAGTGCCACACCTACACAGATTTTAAATCCCTCCAGTAATGATGACTCAAATAAAGCCATGGCTATGAGAACGTCTGAATAAAGTATGTTTTGATAAAAGTTACTCTGGTCATTCTGGAGAGAAAGCACCTTCAAGGAGATCAAAAGGCAACCCAGGACCCTTCTAAACTGGAGCTCCTTTGAAGAGAATGAGCCGAACTGATGACAAGCACCAAGAGCTGAGGGGGAGGGAGGGGAACTGAATGTGGCAGGGGTAAAAGTTAGAGCAGAAGACGAGCACATACCCCAGGATTTCAGTGCCAAGTGTTGAATACCTGCCCAGCTCAGCGGTTCTGGGATGAAGCAATAAATGCAGCTGTCTGTGGGGAGGTCGGGTAACAGTGTTTACCCACGTCCATCCTGCACTGACTCATCTCCACGCCATGCTGCTGCAAGCTGGCCTCTGCCGGGGAGGAAAGCTTGGCAGGAAAAGGTTCCTCTCTTGCTCAAGGTCTTTGTGCCGACGAGCAAGGGCCAAGTTCCCCAGCAGGGCTGGAAAAGGTGCCAGGATGCGTAACTTGGTGAGCTTTGCTTTTCTTGCTTGGTCACAAGAAGGAGTTGCTGCCCTGCACTGCACAAGATGTGAATACCTCTCCTTCACCTACCAGGAAAAAGGGAAGAGCTCCAGAGAGGATCTTACCAAGGACTCCTCTGACACCCTAGCCCAGAGTACTCTGTGTCCTCCTCCCTGTCCCCCATTTAATTTAAAATAAAAAGAATGACTTCACCCTTTCTTTGGAAAAAAATAATAAACTACACAGCATTTTAATGACAAATCCTTACTGAGATGAGTAATGCTTTGCTGGAGAGCAGCACCTGGACTACAAGTTTTTTGTGTTTGGTCTCAATCTAGGCACACCTTCACAGGGAACATAAAGAATCGTAAGATGATCTGAGGGCTAGACCAGGAAATTAGAGTCAAAAAAACAATTAGAAAGGAGGTGTACACTTCTAACTGTCTGAGTAATTAAACATTGGAACAATTTAACAAGATTGGGGCGGATTTTCCATATGGTTTAACACATTTGTGCTTTGACTGCTTCATAACACATATCTGTGGCAAATTTCTAAACACGGTTTAGTAACACAGATTTTTGCTTCAACTTGCAGCGAGAGCACAAATAGAATTAAAGTCATTAACAGGAAGGCTAATAGAAAAAATGAATCACACCATGAGCCACACTGGTGATCCCACTCACCTTTCAGGCAACACAAGGAGAGTTCAACCTATCTCCAAAAGGGCAGATTGGGATAGAAAATAAAAGAAAAATAATATTCATAAGAGATTTGTAATTAAAGCCCAAGATTCATTTCCGTTGGAAACAGATGGCCAGGCAAAGGCATCGGGGATAATTTAGCTAAAGCCTGTGCTTCAACTTGCTAACAAAAGCATGGATTTAATCTTCCATCCAGAGGGTAACCTGTTTATTGCGTATTACGGATCAGGAAACATCCGCATTGCTTAAAAACTGACACGCTCACAGGGCCAGTGCCCAGACAGCACTGCTGGGAACAGCACTGCCGCTTCCAAGGAAAATAAATTCACACTGCACGGGAACAGAACAACGAACAAGACTGGTAAAATCCCAGGGAAGAGCGAGACTGAGGGCTGGGTGACTGAGGAGAAACCTAATGTGGTGATAATGGGTTGGAGATGTTACAGATGGCACGGTGAGTAAATGCAGTGCAGTCTATGGACAATAAAAGGTTTGTTTTCCTTTGTTTCTTTAAGGTAAACAAAGGAGCCAGTTACAGTTTTCCTGTATTGCAGGATAAATCTCAGCACTAGAAACACACTTCCATGCCCGGGGAAGTTTTCTGTCTCATACAGAAGAGAGTCCCTGACGTGGCGTTTCCACTGGGAATACAAAAAAAGTGTTGATAACTTTACACCTGAACTGGCTTTCCTTCCATCTACCCTCCCTGTAATGAACAATTTCGGTTAACTGCTGTCACACCTTCCTCAGTAATTCCCCAAATGCCCCTTTAAGCCAGTGTGTCTCTCACCTGGACCCATGCACAGCAGGAACTACAAACTCTCAGACCTGCTCTACTCTCATTATTAAAGCTTTTAATGTTTCCAGCAGGACTGACTCCCTTGCAGTGCAACTCAACTTCTGTTTATATGTTCTGAAAGTACTTGGTGAAAAAAAAGGGTATTAAATAAAGGATCTTTGGGGAAATAATATCACCAGACAATTACTGACTGAATAAGTCTGGAATTAGAAGAGAGACCAAGTGAATTTCCTCATTCAGCAGCGACAAACCAGCATGCTGCACTCGGAACCAGGAAAACCAGAATGAGGATTTGCCCATAATTACAGAAATGGAGCACCTATTTTATGGTGCTGATTACTCACCTCTGAGATCTTCAACATGTTCTGTTGGGAAATGCAACCACTGAAACACTCCTGCTATGCATGAGACCCTGAGGGCCATATTTGAATAAATATAGTATCTCTGATTTCACTTAGTGGGAATTAAACAGAGTCTACCCTCTGGAATCAGGAAATGGGAGAAAGTGACTTTTGAAAATATAATCCTTAGAGAAAGACAGGTGTATTTTTCCTGAATTAGACTTTATAGGCATGGCTGCTGTGAGCATATTATGGGATATAAAATATAATGAGAAAGTTTATTATGTATCCTTTTTCTTTTTTACGTTTTCACCTGCTTTGCACAGGCGGCTTTTATAAAATGGCTGTAGGGGTTGAGACCGAGAATGGAAATGCTGTGAGAAAACATTAAATCCTTTTCCTGGGACAGTTTCAAACTTGAGTGTTCGGGTTTTGGTGTTGTTTTTTTTTTCCCTAAGAATAAACAACACCTACGGAGTAAAAGATTGCCTCATACAGAACAACAAAAATAACCACAAGCTCCACAGCCAGGTCCCTGCCTTGGAGTGCCATCCCGAGCCCGGAGCAGCAGGGGATGCTCTAGGCTCAGTGCAGCCCACAGGGCTTTCTCCTCAGGAGGTGATATTCCTGTACATCACTTGAAGGACACTAATACTGGAATATTTCATTTACTTTTGATGTCCATATTTTTCACAGTCTACTGAAAATCTGGAGAAGGTGTGCAAAAAACCTTCTGCTCCGACTTGGGAACTGGAGAAAGCGCCATACAGTGATTAGACTCTAAGGAGCCAATCTGTTCAGCTTCTAAAAAAAATATTCAAGGTTGGAATACAGATGTACAATCGTGACAGGAAAACACCAGGCGCCAAAAGACTCTTCGTCTTGGGGATAAAAATAACATAAAGCTGGAAGCTGTAGCCAGACCAAAAAAATCAAACTAGAAAGAAGGCATTTATACCTTTAATTCAGATATTAACTACTGCAAGAGGTTTACAATGGGAAGCAATGGATTTTTCATATTCTTCTGATCTAAGTCAGAACTTTTCTTCATGTTAGTTCAAGAAAACAGCTAGCTTCTAGTTAAACAGAATTTCCTGGGTTTGGGCAATGAAACAGGAATGAAAGACAAGGGATAAGAAATGGCAATCTGAATCCTGTGCCTTTGGCAGGACACTGTGTATTTCAGAAGGCTACTGTGTAAGCAGACAGGACAGTGGGAAAGGTTATGGTACGCTTGTGAATTTAGCTGCATTTAGGATTGTGCTACAGGAAATATTTCCTGTGTGCCTCTGAGGAACAACGGTGGCTAACCCAAGAAAGACAGGATTCCACCTGGATTTCAAGGACTGTCTCCTAGAACAGGTCCTCATGCTGGTCCCCGACATGAATGAGAAAGAAACAGATGTCAGTGGGATCTCAGCCCACTGAGAATTTTCCACTGATTTTAATAAAAGTGTTCCATGTAAGTTCAGTCAGGCTGTGGGATAAGAAAGTGATGGGAGAGAAGGACAGGAACCACAAAGGGTACCACGCTTCATCTCAACTCACTCATTACCTGGGATAACTGCTGTTTCTTACAATCACAGGCTAAGGAGTTCAATGACTGCTGGTGAGGGCTCTGTGGCTGTGGCAGGGGAAGCAGCACAGCGTGTTCCTCCTCACAAAAAACAGGCACTTCTTGTTCTTCTCTGCTGCCATTCCATGCGGGGGCTTTCTAAGCAGACTTTCACATCCAGGGTTGAAAGCAGAATTAATCACGCAGACTTTTTCCTTGGAAAGAGAGGGAAAAAAAATCTAGCAGCAGTAAAAACCTCAAACAAATCACATCTAAAGACAAAAGGTTGTGAGCTGCAGAAGTCACCTGGGCTGAAGGACAGAGCCCTGTGCCCCCTCTGTACTTTTTCAAACCCTTCTTTGTGGATTTCTTTCAAATTCTCCACAGCCACACAGTAATAAGGGATCAGTTATTTAGGTGTATTAGAAATGAGTCTGCTAAGAGATTGCTTAGGGGTCACTTGAGAGCCTAAACAGTTTGGTAAAGATAAACCCCACCGATCCAATATGCTTTTTATCAACACTAACTATATTCCCTCCATCCAGAGTGACAAAATGTAATGGAATCTGCTAATGAAAACCAAAACAAAACTGGAACCAATTACTGTAAGAAACGTATGCCGTGAGAGAAAGACTTCAGAATGTTGCCCAAAGGTAAGACATTACTAGTTATGCCCTTCAAGTTTTGCCAATATTCAGAGCTTTGAAGGTTGTGTTCTTTAGAAGAAAATTAGATGATGATACATGAAGCATTTCTTTAATGGCCTACAGTTCACTGTCCCAAAATGCTCCTTTTAAGCAATATGCAATTTCTTCATTCAAAGTCTGACAGCAGTCACAGCTCGGTGCTCTTCATCTTCTCACCGGGCCATGCTTCCCCTCCTTCTCCAGCCATCTTAAAAAACACAAATACATCTTGGTTATCTAAAAGGAATTAGTCTCTCGCTTCTGATTTTGGCAAATCCATGCAGACATTGTGTCACTAGTGATGCCCATTTCCAAGCTGCCCCTGCACACTACTTAAGTAGAACCATTTCAGCACTCAGAGAAAGGCCTTGACTTTCTCCCGCACGCTGTTCCATGCTGGCTCAGCTTAACTAGCAGAAGCCAGCTGCATTTAATGAGGAATAAAAATGCCCTTGCCAAGTAATGCTCAAAAGTGATCTTTTTAAGCAAATCTAGGGAACAACAACAAACATCATGGCCTGCACTAATTTCAGGTGATTAAGTACTTGACTTTTACTGAGCCGCTGATGTTTTTATGGAATTATAAAGAAGTACTTTTGAGGCTACATTGGTATGACATTTCAGGACCCTGTTCTCTCCTCATTATGGAAATTCACAATAACAGCCGTTAATCAGTTCTGTTACTTCAGTCAGAAGCTAAACTTCAGCAGCGTTGCCCTGATTATATCTGAAACGAATGGAATTTATGAAATAACTTTTAGCCATATCATGGATTATACTTTTGTGGGACCATTAATTCAAACTCAGGTACTTAATTATATCTTCTTTCACGCAGTTATCTGTATTTATATTTTTTTTTATTAGCTTGCTTGGCAGAGACGAAAACAGGAAGCATAATTCAGGAAAAGAGAACATTTTTGTGTTTTCACATTGGTCTGTCTTCGACACAAATCCTCCACTTCATCAAGACCTTGACTTACACTCCACAGAAAGGAAATAACGTACATTATTGAGTACTCCTCTGAACAGGAACGGGATGCTGATGTGGAGCCTGTGTTATTTAAGTGCTAAATTAAATCTTATGCTCTTTTCCCCCCCATGGGAATACATATTCTCTGCCTGTTCTTGGAAAGCAGAAAACAAAAGATGGAGAAAGGCAACAGAAAAGCTCCTGCTGTCCCAAGAGTACAGCTGATTAAGTCAGCAGCAAACAGGCACACTGTACATGTCTGAGCTAATGTTATCTTTTGGACAAGTGGACCTAACGCTGGCTGTATAATTAATAGTGCCTGTAGCATGAAGTAAACTAGATTTTACTCACTTTGCCTCAACGCTGCTGATGAATATTCACTGGGTTTAAAGGCAGATAACAAAAGGAACCTGCATTAATCTGGGAGTGTTACATACTGAAAACCAACAGGTAATTCTTCCAGGACTTGGGTATAGTACATGTCAATAGTCAGCAAAGGAACAGTCCTTTGTTCATATATCTCCTTATCTGACAAAAAAAAATCCTATAAAACATACTAAAAGTAATCTTCTTTCTTTCTTTTCTCAGAGATTGCCTGAACCACACTTGGAGTAGAACCTGGGAGATCCAGCACCCCCATTTGCACCGAAGGATGCCACTAGAAGGAATTTAGTATCTGACACAACATGGCGGAGTGACCAAGAGTCTGATACAAAACGGCGGAGTGACCCCACAGCCTGACACAGCATGGCGGAGTGACCCACGGCCTGACACAAAATGGTGGCGTGACCCCAGAGCCTGACACAACATGGTGGAGTGATCCCATGCCCTTACCCAAAATGGCACACTGACCTCCCCCAATGCCTGACACAAAATGGCAGAGTGCCCCACAGGTTGACACAAAATGGCGGAGCACTCCATGGCTTGACACAAAATGGTGGCGTGACCCCAGAGCCTGACACCACATGGTGGAGTGATCCCATGCCCTTACCCAAAATGGCACACTGACCTCCCCCAATGCCTGACACACAATGGCAGAGTGACCAAGAGCCTGACACAAAATGGCAGAGTGCCCCACAGGCTGACACAAAATGGCAGACTGTTCCCCCCCACCCCTTGCCCTTACCCAACATGTCAGACTGCCCCCCTCACCCAAAATGGCGCCGTCTGGGCCCCACAGGGACCATCAAAGCACAGCCAGGCCTAGGGAGGCCCCAAGGGAGTGAAGCAGAGCAAAGGACACGGCCTGTGCTCTGAGGGCTCCCCTGCCCTGGATTGAAAGGCAGCTCAGACCACGCTGGGTGTCCCAGGGTGTTGCCTACATACCTTTCTCTTTCTTCTCCTGTCTTCTTCTCAGACTACATTGTAAACTAGACCAAAAAATTCCAGGCAATGCCTTAGTAAGTGCCTTGTTGTGTCTGGATAAGTTAAAGTTTGGCTAAGTTAAAGTTTACAAAGTTCAAGTTTGTGAAGTACCTTACTTTGGGTGTTGTTTAAAACTTGCCAAGTACCTCATTGTGCCTTCACGCTCTCAAGTCTGCAAGTCTGGCTGAGCTTCACAACCACACGGCCATCCCCTCACACCTCCCA
>VYZQ01028272.1:0-12525 GCA_013400655.1 Mystacornis crossleyi
AAATTCTACTCACTGAGTTCCTGCATATTTTTCAGAATATTTGCTGTTCCTCTTTTCACTGTCTCCAGGGGCTCCAGGGGATTGTAAGAATGCCACCATTCTCCACCATTATGTTGCACTGGGGTCTCCTGCAACCCTCCTGGGAGACAGATTTGGTCGTGGAAAGAATCAGGGAACGACATTTGTGTGGATGTTCATTGATATTCTTTATTCTCCAGCCACCTGGCTGGGGGGCCAAATGCGGACTGAACACTCATTGGAAAACCACAGTTCTCCGGGCAGGGGGCAACATCCATGGCCAATGGGAACAGGACTTGGGTACATGTGACCAGGGAGCGGGTAAAAATCCTGTGACCAGACCGTGCTTCTCACCCCAAGGCGAAGGTCCATCCTCCCAGTGGGGGCACCTCCACAGATTACAGCTCCAGGCCATGTGCAGGAAACCTCAGGAATTATAGAATAATTTTCTATTATTTAAACAGAAAACTTTTCCTCAGCCCATTGTGCTGAAGACCTCTATTAGCACACTAAATTATTTGCAAAAATTATTAATTTAGCAAATATAATAATCACACCATATGCTTGACAGAATTGTCCAAATGCTTCTGAAACTCTGTCAGGTTTGGTGCTGTGACCACTTCCCTGGGGAGCCTGTTCCAGTGCTCAACCTCCCGTTGGGTGAAGGACCTTTTCTTAATATCCAACTTAAGCTCCTCAACACAACTCCAGACCATTCTCTTGGGTCCTGTCACTGATCATGAGAGTGAAGAGATCAGTGCCTGCCCCTCCTCTTCCCCTCAGGAGGAAGTTGTAACTACAGTGAGGTCTCCCCTCAATCTCCTCTTCTCTAGGCTGAACTGTCCTTGCACCATCTAACCTCAACCATATTTAGAGGAGCTGTGCATCATATGACTTTATTTTGGGAATTCTACAGGCTCAAAATCTTGTGTATGCTGCTCTGATACTTGATCTTTCACTTCCTGTATATTTTTCTAAATATTTTTGGTTTATCACGTATTTGAGTGGGAATCCTATAGCATGATTTTAGATAAATATGAAATGGTGTTTATGCTGTTATCCATTTGTAAGTGAAATGTGAAAAAAAGCCCTGAGGGATGTCTCCCAGCATGTCTGGAATTTGTCTATCAGTAAGAGAGAAACATAGCTCCAGATATTTTTGTAGCATGTTCAACATTCCAGTGAAACTCTATGTTTATTTTGCCAGGAAGTTCTGTTTTATCACCAACATGTGGGTGATGATTGTCCTCAACTACCTCACTCAACTGTTTGAGAATGAGACTCCTACACTGTTACATTTTATCACATTATGGCACATCCTCTTATTTTGTCAAAACCAAAAACCTTCCTGGCTAACATTAATATACTAGTAATCAGAGGAAGTTCGTGAACTATATTTATTAGGGGTACCTTGAGAAATATTAGATATTTGTACAATAGTTAAACCTATTTTTTTCTGTGCTTTTTTTTTTTGTTTTGTTTTGTTTTTGTTTTTGTTTGTTTGTTCAGTGATATAAGAAAGGTATTTCCCTACAGTTGACTGGGCAAAGAACTGCAAGTAACTCATTTACGGTGAAGTGGGATTACAAACCTAGACTTTTCTAGCACACTGTGCAGAGGCTATAGCCTGCAAAGTACTTCAATTATTCATAAAGTGCTCACAAAACTCCCATTTTGAAGATTCAAAATTTACTTGCACAAAGATTTCCAGCTAAAATGGAAGGACGTGCAAAATAAGATTTTAATTTTGTGTAGAGATTTAAAGTTTCTTTTAGAATTAACACAACTAAAATAATTTCTCACAAGGTATGTGAGGAGATGATAGTTGAAGAAAAACTGCAGTTGAAGAATAAGATACTCCACATTTTTTATCAGGTTAAGGTTGAATACAAATTGGTACTGGTATAGTGGCATGATAAACCTTATATATTAGCTTAATTCCCAGCAATTAGTTAATAAAGGTTTATGCAATGGGTAAATAACAGACATTTAGGCTTTGGATACCTAATGGTAATTCTATACAGTACTGTTCTTGCAGGCTTGTTCTGCACATAAAATCCACTTCAGCTTTAGAAATACTGCATTCATTCAAATGAAGAAATAAAAAAAGGTAAGAAATTTGGGCTGCTGGATAAGTATTTATCTTTGAGATAATTTTCAGTATAGTGATTCTTGAAATATATAATATTTGTGTAGATAGGGTTGGCAATAATTTACTGAATATTTATTATTCATATGTTCTTATATTTATGTGAACATATAATATTGATACATGTATACATGTTGTCTGAACACCTGTGTATGTGTGATTCTGGTGATTTATTGAAAGTAGATTAAAAGACCAGCAACAGAGAGGTTGTAAATGTGAGTTAAATGTCTGTACAAACAGCTATTCTGTGTTAATATTAAAAGTAATTGCACTGCTTTTATAGTCTGTGTTTGTATGAAGCAGGGACATTCTACTGTCTCTATGTATAGAACATAATGAAAATTACAGACTCAGCAATACTCAATAGATTAAATATAAAATATCTTGAGACTAAGCAATGTACATTAATTATGACTGTGACACCTTTATTAAAATGGAGATTATGTATGCATGTGAGAAAATACAGTAGGAAGAAACTGAAATAAAATAAATAAGTAGCCGCTTTATAGAGAACTGGATTTAACAGACATAAAAGTTCTACACTTTCACTAAGTAGGAAGTCTAGCAAAACCGATGTTTTCCTTAGGGATCAATTTCAAATTCCGCATATGTAATTTATTCTTGAAGTTGCTGTATAAACAGGTATGATAAATACAGTTGTAAAATTAACTTCTTGTAAATTGGGGATACACTGGGATTTTCTCTATTCCTGCTTTGATTATTTGGCAGACAAAGTGATGAGCAAGAAAGAGGGCAATATTTCCTACTTTCTAAGCCTGCAGTGTGAATTGCTACAAGTAAACTGGAAACTGAAACTGGAAACAGAAAACTGGAACATGCACCAGGTCTATGTTTTAAGTTTCACCTTAGACACTATAAAAGAAATCTGCCCAGAGAATGGCTATCAAACACAGGTTCTGTTAAGCTACCTATTATTCAATTGTTATATATTATTATATGCCAAGTTACCTATTGCTCAATTTATATACGGCTCTGCATAAAAGAAATGAAACTGTAAGTCCCAGTCACACTTGAATATGGTGTTGATAATTTACTCCTCAGTGTTTTTCTCCCAGTTTCATAAGAAAGACAGAACTCCTTTAAAAATGCGGGTGAATGGACAGTTTTGCAATCTATGAACATGTTTTGTTTTCTGAATTTTATCTTATTGTTTGGTAGTCAGCTCTGATCACTCTTCACTTCCTTGCTACTTAATGTAGAATTGACAGCCCCCCCACCCCCCATAGCTGTGTAATCTAAGATGATCTTAATTAAAAGATGAAGTTTCTGAGACGATGAACAGTTTTCAAAAAGAGCTGCCCTCTTCCAAAATCTAAGTATATTATGATATCCAAAGTGGGGTTTTTTGGTTTGGGGTTTTTGTTTTGTTTTGTTTGTTTGGTTTGGTTTGTTTGTTTGTTTGTTTGTTTGTTTTTTGGTTTTTTTTTTTTTTTGTTTGGGTTTTTTTGTTTGGTTTGGGTTGGGTTGGGGTTTTTTTGGTCAAAATATATGTTTCCTATAAAATTTTTTGAACTATAGTTGTGTGTTTGCAGGGAAATCCCCACTTATCCTGTTTTGTTGGTAGTTTTACCAAATGATAGGGTAATATCTACTGTAAGGTATTCTACTTAGTACAGGGAGAGAGTATGCTGTCTGAAGACTAGAGAGGAAGTACCTCACCTAGAAGTACACCTTTCACTACTTTGCTTTTTATAAAATCAGTTTACCTACCATACTATTAAAGCAAAACAAATTCTTCAGAACTCCTGTGAAAAACTTTCTAGGTTTCCAACCACAGAAGAAGACAGCTTGGAGACAGAGGTTACTTCTCTAACTAGGTAGTTAGCTTAAGTTCTGCTCTACCACCTTCTGTAAATTGAAAGGCTAATGAAAGCCCTGTGACTTACACCTTAACCTAGGCCTCCCATAGTAGGGTATAACATAAAACTGTAAAATACTGTACTGTGAAATGTGATACTGCTTTGGTTTTTGCCCAGGCCTTTTACAGTTTTCATCAAAATGTTACTTTGTTTGGTACATTAGATACCATCAGGTAGGAAATAGAAATATCTAGAATTCAATATTAAGGATCTATGGAAGAGTGATGACACAGTGCATTTGTAATTGTATAAGTCTATAGAACACCAAATTCTAATATTTTTTACAATAAACTCATATGTGTAGCTCTGTAGAAGGCAACCTATTGTATGACTCATATTTCCTTAAGCACTTGTGATACTGTGTTTCTCTAGAGAAGGGAAAAGTATGCAGAATCCTATCTGGTGGAAATGATACCAGGAATTGTAATTTGTAGTTCAGGTTAATTTAAAATAATGTTTTTATTGTAGTGCAACTTAGAAATCTTAGTACTCAGAGGATCAGATACTTTGGAATGGACAAAGGTAAAGTGATGTAAAGTGATGCACTATACAAAGGATTAAAGACTACTACCTTGCAAACCTTTGCCTATGATTAATCTTTTTGAAAAATGCTCATATGAGTTGCTGCTTTAACAGTCTTCTGTGGGATATTCAGCATATCTTGATTGATACTTGATGATATATTCACCCTTTTTATTTTTCTTTTCGCAGTTATGTATTTAGTATTATTTTAAAATTAGATAATAAATGTGGCTAACAAATTCCTCCCATTTTATTCTTCCTGTTGCTTGAGCTGTTTGACTTATATCTATATAATACTCTGATTTAGTAAATTTAGGCGAGTGAAGAATTAGCATAACATTGAGTAAGACCTAACTGATAACGTCAAAAACTAAGTTCAACTAATTTCTAGTAGAGTATCTCCAATGTAAGTATTTCTGGAAGGATGTTACATCATTTTATTATCATGTGCACACGGTTTGGAGATTAAAAAAAAAAAAAGCTTTGACAGTTTGTAAATCAGATTAAGAAAACAGTGAAATTGTAAATAAAGATGAAATATCAGCAGGATCCCACAGGGTGATCTAGAACACAGTAGAATTAAACCCAGGTTTTAAATGATGAAATTCAAGGTCAGGTATCAAAAGGTCAGGTACATAGAAGGGGCTGAACTGAAAATCTTTGAGCAAGACAGAGACAGAATTGTAGAGAATAATATTTTTTGTGAATCTACAGTTTTTTTCCATTGTGGCTATACAACATTTTAATATTTTCTTCACTTAAAGCTGTAACATTGCAACATTATAATAACAGTAGTCTAGTTAAGCCTATGTAATAACTCATCATTGAAGAAACATAATCAAGACACATTACCAAGAACAAGCATTTTTTAATTCAAAGTGTATGCTTGGATTCTTTTTTTGTGGAATTGAGGTAAAGATACTAAAATGGAGGAACAGTGCAATTTGCTAATTTTTGCTGTACTACTGATGAAACTTTTGTGGGTTTGGGAAAATACAGCTGACTGAAAAAAGCTGTGGGTCATTACTATTTTTCTTTGTAGGATCAACTTTACTGAAGATTTGATTATAATCCCTGGTGTAACCTGCCATTTTTTTGGCAGAAACCTGACAGAACAAATTGAAATTATAATTTGTCGTTATTATACATAAGTAGAAGCCTCACAGATGTATTGTAGCAAAACCACCATCACATTTCCCCAGACTGTGTTTATTGCCGTTTAAAACACTTTTATTGTATGAGGTCATGTTGTGCACTGCAACATTTCATTTTTTGTTGACAGTAATTATTCTTCCAGCTCAATGAAAAACAAGTTTGTAATGCTTTTCATGAAAAAGATTACTTAGAGATACTGCCAAATTTGAGAAAACTTTTCACATTGTTAAGAAGTATATAAGCTTCAGCTGCCAGGAATAAAGACAGAATAATATTCTCTTACATTAATTTTGTATATTTCATTTTCTGTTGTCTATTGCCTTTGTACATTTTAATGATAATTTTGCCACAACAGTCGCTTATAGCCTGTGGTGTGGACAGGAGCATATACTGGCAATAGGAACGCCTGCCTTTGTTATTAACATTTTAGTAGTTTGAAGGTTGCTGTTCCATATTTGTATCTGCAAAGTATCTCATCCTTGAATTAAAGTTCACTCTACAATAGAAAAAAATTTTTTTTTGGTACATGTAGATGTCTGTATATCCAAATATATATATATCTGTATATCTGTATACGTCTGTATATCCAAAACTCTAAAATAATATTTTTGCATTCATACATACACTTAATTTAAATTTCATCATCAGACAGCTGGTGAAGATTATGGCCACAGTAGTGTAAGACAGATGGCAGATTTTTCAAGAGAAACCTTGTTTGCTTTAAGCATCCAGTTGAATAATTTGTTTTCACATCTATTCAGCATTGCAGGACTCCCTTGGGAGCAACGGGAACTTTGGGCATAGTAATATTTTGCATATGAAAGTTGAATACCTTTTATCCTGAATACTCCAAAAGTATTTCTTTTAGTTATTATTTGTAATGAAAGGCTATACTTGTCTAACTGTATGTGTAAACACAAGTTTCCTCAAGGAAACTGTTATTTAATGTCATCTACAAAATAAAATACATGAAAGAATGAAGGAACTTTAAAAAAAAATGTTTTCACATTGAAAAAAATTAAATATCCCTATTCTATATGTAAAATTGATTAAATAATAGTCAATGACACAAATATAATTTGCAGACATAAACAGAACCAAATCCAAACTGAGTATCATACTATAGGAAACTGACAAGCAAGAGAGCATCTGTATCTTCTCCTACGAGTAAACTGATACCATTTTCTGCCTTGAGTTTCTGTATTTAAAGATATTTTAAGTAGCAGGGTACATGGAGCTGTTTTCTTATTTGTGCAGGCCACTCCAAGAAGAAATGTGACTGTGGAGTGCTTTGTATCATTTCCTTTCAAGCCAACAAAGAGGCTGACTCCAGCAAACAGGAAAACTTAGCAGTTCTCCTAAAAAAGTAAAAGTAAAGAACAGAGAATACACTTTTAGATTGGATCAGGAAGTATGACAACAACAGCAGAATACTATTACTTTACAAAGTAACAATTGGCCCACAATGTAAATCCTTAGAACAGAATATTAAATCAGTAAAGTATTTAATTTAATATAACTTTTGATCCATTCCTGAAGTTAGAACTAGAGAAAACATCCAGTAAAGCTGGTTCTTGGTAAAAGAGGATGCAGTCCATCACTTCCCTAGAATATTTGCAGCATAAATAATTTTATGCTTCTCTATACATAGCTTTGATAATATTTCAGTATTTCTTCAAAATGTAAATGTGATTTTAAGAATTAAGTTCTTAATTAGCATTTGTTAATACAACTACTATACTGTACATTTTTTACGTAATAAGAATGCTTGTTAAGATATGCATCTCATTTCAAGATAACCATTCAAATTGATCTAAATCTAACATGCAAAATCAGATCTGTGATCTCTTGTCTGAACTGTATGCAACAGCTCTACAGGTATTTATGCTGGTTTAGAGTGTATGCAAATTTAAGGAGCAGTGCATCATTATCAAAACTTTGTTTTCTACAAAATAGAGATAAGTACTAATATAATTCTAATATGAACCAATGGTAGGAGTAGAAAGTCCATAGTCCCGGCTGCATACCTTATTAATACCACAGACTACCCTTTTCTAGGCTTGAAAAATAAGTTTAATGAACAGCAGAGGTAAGAGAGCCTGCTTAGCTACAGATTGGGGTCTTGCAGGTGATTGACTTCAGTGTCTGAAGCAGTAAGTTCTCAAAATGAATCTTTTAAATGAAGTTGCAAAATCCATAAATATTCTATTTCGTGTGTGTTCTTTGGATGCAAAGTTCACCCTAAGTCTGCTTAGTGAAGCTACAAATATAATTTTTCTCCCTTACATAGCTGCCTTGCAGAATTTATAATCAATAAATACTGTTGCTTTGACTTTCTTAATCTTTACAGTTTCTTCCTTTAACTGGTCAATTTCTTCCAAACTTATAATGAAAAAACCTAACTTTGTCCTTAGGGCATTAACATAATCAGACTAAACATATTGAGGAATTTTTGGTAGCATGATATTTAATCTTTTAACCTAAGACGCCTTCCTTTCTAGCTGAAAGTTTATTTCTCGTAACGTTAATTGAAAAAGTTTTATTTAAATGATTTGTTTATACTTTTATTAATAAAACTGTTCTTCATGTCAAAATACAAAATTTCATTTATGGAAAATATTCCAAGAAAAAAACTGGAAAACTTGGAAAATATTCCAAGAAAAAAAATCTCAGGTTTCCATAATAGCAAAAAAGGGAGTATACAGTTATTTAGAAATATGTAGTTTAAATTTAATCCTTAATCCATGTTTGAAAACTTTGTCTTATAAAATGAAGTTTCAAGAGCAGGATATCTGTTTAATTACACCTGTAGTCTCTCTTGAACTCATGTTATTTCAGGGCAGGTTTAATAAATCTACCTTCCGGCTGCCTCCTTTACTCCAGATGATAGAAAATATACTGATATCTGTATTTAATTCATTTGGAAATTAATTGGGATTATGTGGACACATTGGTGGGAATAACTTCAAGTGACACATCTTTTTCACCTAATTTACCATGCTAATGATAAGGCTGATACAAAGGAAAAGCTAAAAAATGCATGGCTTGAGGAGCAAGGAGACAGTTTCAGAGAGTGACCTGCCTAATCCACAATGGAGTAACATTCTGAGCATCGGAGTTTTGTGTAATTTTTTTTTGTACTTTGTACCAGTACTTTGTTCTACGGAAAAATTTTTTTCTGGAGCTAATTTTAGCAGAAAAGAATCCAGTTTCTCTCATTGTAACAACTTTAAAATAAATTTGTTCTGAGTATCCATAACAAACAGTATTCTGCTGAAGAGCTGGCATCTATAGTTTGAGAAAAAATTTCAGTTCTCTGGTAGTTAGGTTTTTAAAAATCATTATTTTAATGCAATTATTCTGTCATTTGGCTGTTGAATGTCTCCTCCTCCTCTTTTTTTCTTCATTTAGTTTAGCCCTTATTTTAAATGTACAGCAAAAACGTCCAAATCCATTAGGTTGCCTGGATTTTTGTTGTTTGTTTTGGGTTTTGTTTGTTTGTTTGTTTGTTTTTTTCATTTCTGTAAAAATGTTTGTTATGCAAGAAATGACTAATAGATATCCATATAAAAAATTAATAGCTTTTGTAAGATCTTGTGGTTGCTTCATATTCTGAGAGCTTGATGTGCTTGATGTGTGAACAAATCTCTTCCAAGTTCCCTTTTAACTGCCTAACCATCCTGTGCACACACGCATATGTATTTAATTGTGAAGCTTTGCTTGTAAAATTAATTTTGTAGTTTATATAATTTTAACTATGTGAATAACTGGTTAGTCTCTAGTGGTGTGCCTAAGTCACAAGTATCTGTGTAATTTATTTGGTTTTGGTTTTGAGAACTAACTGCTGCGGCTGGTTTGGAAATGTGGCATTGCAACTGCTGTAGAGGGTGACACTGTATTCTGCTGTGAGGATTGAAGAGAAAATCATACGCAGACTTAGTAGAGTGAACTACAGTTATACCTTTCAGCAGTGTCCCCAAAAGAGTTTGTGTGTTATAAAATCAAAAACAACAAAGAGATATCCAAGAATAGCCTTTGATTGCATTGAGGCAAAATATTTTTTCATTTGAACAAAATTTGCCTTTAACATTTTAATTGCAATCTTTCACAGGTGCTAGTACTAGTTAGAATATTATTTATTTCCTACAAGAAAAGCTTACTTGATATTATATTGAAGCCATTTTTTTTGTGTGTGTTATTAGGGTACCTCACCACTGTTTATTGTAACCTGTTTATGATGCTTCATTGGAGCTTTCAAAGTGCTATTCTGAGCTAACTTGAACACTGTTAAATGTTTTAAGTAAGAATCTTCTCCGCTTCCCCAAAAACCTACTAAAAGATTCCATTATTATAAATTATATGCCACTGTAGTTTGATGACAAAGAAATTCAACCACTGAAAATAGATAAATGCTATTACAAGGGTGTCAATATAAAAAAAAAGAAAAAAAAAAGTTGTCTGGTTGGGGTTTTTTAAATAATTGGGTTTAAGTTTGGAAATTTAAACACCAAACAGGAAAAATATTGGTTTTGCATTTTAGTATTTAAATCACACCTCAAGCAGTACAGTTTAAAAATTATAATAGTTTGCAGACATCTGTAGGTTATTTTTCCTTGTTTATTTGTATAGAATTAGGTTAAATATATGGTGAATGAAGCAGCTCAGATAACAGAAAGTTTCAAACTGCTATGATGGTAGAGAAATAAAAAGATTCTTACTCCAGTATGTGTAATTAAAGGGAAGAATAGAAAAATGGGAAATGGCAATTTTTGTTTTGTGGTGTGGTAATTATATTTTCAGTGGGAAGAACTGGAAAAAAATATTTCTATGAATCCTTGGTGGGATCAGATGGCCAGCTGATTTGATCATTGCAGTGCCACTGAACTAATTTAAAGAATATGAGTCTTGTTTATTTTTAATTTTCTTGAAGAAACTAATTAAGAACATGACCCAAACCTGAATGAATCAATCCTTTTTCTGGATAGGAAATTCACACTTATCCTGGATAGATGGTGGTAATTGTGTGTTGTAATAGCGTTTCCTTCTTTTTATTGTTCTGACTTTTGTTCTGCACCTGTTTATATAAAATGTAAATGATTTAGGTAAAATTAGGATGGGTTTTCACAGTAAATCAGAGCTTGTGAGGAGTTAAAATAACTTTATTTTCAGTGCACAGTAACTTTCTTCGATAATATGCTTGCAATTGTTTTTTCACATTTTCTATTTCACTAGTAAAGACTTTCTATTTCACTACCCTAAAGACTGTATTTGACTTTGTCGAGGCAAAACCTGGCTCTTTTTCTATGGAAGTGGGCCCCCTCTACTGTTAAACAGGAGTAAATACTATTGCCTGCGGGTTTTGTTCTTAAGTTAGTGCAAATACGAAGATGACATAGGACAGTTGAGGAAAATGTAGTAATTAAGATAGCTGATTTTTTTTCTTCATAAATAATGCAGCATGGGATTATATGTAAAGATGAGGCATGCTATTTTCATTTCATGCATGTGGTCACAGTCTGTAGAGTCTCAGGAAAAATGAAAGACAGCATACAGGGCTTGGTGACTTACAAAGATCAATAACTCCCATGCTTTGGTTGCACAGCCTCAGGCCACTCTTATTTTTCATCCGTACGTTCATCTATAAGACTTCACTAGGGCTCCAGGAACTTTTCTATTTTGTGTGTGTGTCTCTGTGTGCGCGTGTGCGCATGTGTGTGTGTGTGTGCGTGTAAATGTGTATATGAATAAGATCCCTTTTGCAATAAAAGTAACTTTTAAAAAATAAATTTGATTGTAGCACAGAGTGTCAGAGAGCCATATTTTTACATTGGTGTCTGATAAAAAAGTCTAATTTTATTTCCTGGAGCTGGTGAAGAAAAGAGAGTCATCAGCTACAGGTTACTAGCCTAATTACTGACAAAGAATATGCAGAAATTACACTGTTGAAGACTGCCTTCTCTGGAATTGTTTCGTAGTTGTTTTAAGAACAGCAACTTGGTTGTTTGTTGTTTTTCTTTCAATTAATGAGAGTGTTAAAAGTTCTTTCATCAGTACTAATAAAAGGACTTCTTAAGACATGTTTTAACACTATAAAGGCAGTTTCCTTATCTCTGCATGAGTTTTTATATCCTGTAAAGGTAACCTAGCTGTACGTATTTGAAGTCCTTTGAAAGATTCAGATTTTATTTTAAAATATAAGGAGGTATTTATGAAATGTAGTCTTTGTCATATGAGAAGAGAAAGATTTCTTTTATCCATTTGTTGGCTCATTTAAGTATGAAAATATTGGAACTCATTGAAGAAGGTTAGGAAAGACGTTTTTTGTTGCAGTGGGGTGGCTGCAACCTTTCCCTGCGAGACAGCCTTGGCCCGTGGAAGAATCAAGGAGACGATATTTGATAGATGTTTTCAGATTTTATTCCCCCTGGCTGCACATGGCCGGAGCCCGGCAGGGACTCCGACAGCGACTTCCCCCAGAACAGGTCTGGAACAACCCCCCCCGGGGTCCCGTGAACACCCCCTTAAGTACAGGATTCCCGCGGGCTACATTCAAACTGACCAATGGGGGACAGGATTTGGGGTACACATGACCAAGGGAACAGGGACAGAGAAACCCGTGCCCCACGCATCCACTCATGCCCATCCCCCCCACGGGGGGCACCTCTTCACCTCACCCTTTTTGTTTTAAATAAGATGGTTTCTCTCAAGGGTTTTAAAGCACATCATTTGAAACACCTGAATAGACACACAATCACAACAACAATTTCAAAAGAATGCCATCCACCCCTTGGAGTCCCCAAC
>VYZQ01028274.1:18411-29334 GCA_013400655.1 Mystacornis crossleyi
AAGTAAACATTGAAAACCAAAATCATGTGATCTTAGAAAAATTATTAAGCTTCTAAACCTGCAAGACTAAGGAAACCCATTATTCTCAGTGCGGTTAGAATGACAGTCTACATTTTTTAAAAAGTAATCTCATAATCTCAGAAAAATCTCTAGAAATACTAATTTGTGTTCTATTAGAAAGCAAAAAAATAATTTTTTTCTGATCTTTTCTGTCCCAAATACTTTTAAATCTGATCCTATATTTGCAAGGTACAGCAGGGCCAGGCAGGGATAGAAATAAAAGGAAACCAGCACCTATTTCTTCAAGTGATATTTTTAAGCCCCCTTCTTCCCAATTCTTTTTTCTCCATATTCCTTGCCTTGTGACATTTGGCAAGGCAAAGCCTGAAAACTCTATTATTAGTTAGTGAGAAAATGCAGCAAATGGCTTAGATGGCTTAGCTTCCACATTCCTCTTCTCTCACACACAGTGTTATCCTGCAGCTCCCCTCCCTTGAAAGGTGGGGGAAGAAATTCTGTTTTGAAACCACTGGTGAGATTCCACTCAGTGAGGCAGGGAGGGAGTGCAAGTCCATGTGAGGAAGGACAGAAAAAAGTAGAGCAATATAAAGGGTGCTCTGAAAGAAGCCTAATTTACTTGCAATTTATTGGACTGAGGGTTTGCAAGCATCGCAAGGAGATTTCTGAGCAATAGCATCTAATGTGTGCTTAGAGACTTCCTACTAAAATTGCATTTCTAGTGCTACTTTTGACTCTGATTCACTCCTGAAAGGACAATTGTAGTTTTTTTCTGACACGCCACTGCCAATGAGCCCTTCACGGCTCACAAACTGACAGCTAGGAAAGATAAAGGCAGAAATACCTCTTTCTCAACAGTATTTCAATATTCCTTATTCGTCTATTTCTCATCGGACCATCTCTTTTTTTTTCCCTCTTTCTTTCATATTTGCTAACATAGGATTTAAAGGTTAAAAAGGGAACTGTGGCAGGAAATCCACCCTGTTAAAGAAAATGCAGTGGCACGTAAAGTACTATGAGAGAGAAGAGGAAAAGATGGCAGTTATTTGAAGCAAATGCTACTGCATAGAAGAAAAACACTTCTATGAGTAGTATACAAAAAGAAAGAATATTTGTACAAGGGCAGCCAAGTAATAGGACGTTTTCATTCACAACCATTGTGGTTTATTGGAGAGGTGCATGAGCGACTCCAAAAAAATCCCAAACAACCAACACACAGAGAATGGATTCTTTTTACCTGTTATGCTACAGTGTATCAGAAAAGTCCTGTGGCAAAGCTCTGTCTCCTCTGAAATAAATGAAGAAGTTGCTGCTGTCCCAGTGGAATTTAATTTTTCACACTTATGATTTTCTATGTGTGCTGGGAAAACCTTGGTGTTATTGTTTTGCTCCATAGAGTTGAGATGGATGAGAAGATCTTGTTCTCTGCTGTTTCCCCACTTTCTCCAGGTGAGCACAACACTTCCTACATCAGGTTGTCCAGAGTTGTGCATGACACATCTCTGGAAGTGTTTAAGGCCAGGCTGGATAGGGGGTTGAGCAACCTGTTCAAGTGGAATGTGTCCCTGCCCATGGCAGGGGGCTGGAACTAAATGAGCGTTAAGGTTCCTTTCCAAGCCAGACCATTCTAAGATTTTATGATTTAATATTATTCATGTGAGTAATCATGCTGTATCAAACAGGGTACTTTCTTGTGTACCAGGTGAGCACTGAAATCAATGTTTGCTGGTTTAGAGGTCATTTTCACTACAGACTTGAATATGGAAAACACCTTTCACTGTTAACACATTTGTACCGGTGTAATATTAGATGAAAATTCTATGCATTAAGGCACCATATTCATCCAGCTTATTAATGGGAAATTTAACTTCAGAATTATAAATTAGGCATCTCTTTATGCAAACACTTTGGTTTTCATGTTACAGAAACACAATGTCCATTTACATATTTGACTTTAAAAATTTTCCTTTGAAAGAAGTCTGAAATACTGGAGCTTCTCTCTGTATTGAATTCTACTGAATATCTACAAGTTTAGCCCCTTACTGATAATTCTTTGAAGAAATGTTCTGACTGTCATTATTCCAAAAGAGGAAGACAGGTAATTGTAGGTGACATACCTGTCACAGGAATTATATTTAAGCTACAGGGTTTTCTTCTACAGGAAATCATTGTTATGATTACTGCCACTTTCAGATTTAAATGAAAGAGTCACCCTTGACTTTCCTTTAGTTCATCAGAAATAAAGGCAAACAAATAAAAATCCCATAAACCTTTTTGCCTCAAATTAGGGAAGAAGAGTCCCACTATTTCTATATCAAGCAGTTAAAGTATATTAACTGAGACCTTTTTACTAAAAGACACTTTTGGGAGGTGGAATAAAAGGATGTGTTTTACAGAAACATGAGTGAAAATCTAACAGTTGCTTTTTGCCCTTTTTGAATCCAAACATTGGTTTTAAAATCAAGCACAAAACCATCATAGCCCTCAATTTCCTCCCGGCCCCCTCTCTAAACCAAACCAATCTCGCAACCAATCAAGCAAAAAAAACCAAACAAACAAACAAACAACAACAACAACAACAAAAACAACAACAACAAAAAAACAAACAAACAAACAAACAAAAAAAACACAAAAAAACCACACCAAAAACAGAAAAGGCAAATGTTTTTCTGTTTGCCTGGGTGTAAGCTAACATGAGGATTTATGATTTTTCTGTTATTTTCCAGCAACCTTTTTTGTCATAGTTTCCTGTCCTTTTTTTCTTGGCAAAAGCTATTAACAGCTCATAACATTTCCAAAATACTCTGAAATATTGCTCAGGAATATGACTTTTTCCAGTTCCTTACTCATTGCCAGTGATTATTTATCCCAAAGGAAAAATCTTTTGAAAAATATTGTCCTTTGAAAACTTAATCACCAGACAGAAGTCTGTGTTAAACAACACATTCCTCTCCTTTCTCTGAATTTTGCAGATTTAGAACTGTTAATGTTCAGGAGTATCGACTTAAATTATTATTTCTCATCTTTGCTTCATTGGTAGAATAAGGAATTATATGCATGACATTGCTGTTTTTTTCAATCCCTGCAGTTTTAAATTTTAAATTCCAAAAGAAAAACAAAGCAAATAAAATTTCAGTGCCAGTTTAAAGCTGAGTGTCTCAAAACTGTTCCTGTAGAACTGGGCAAACCAAATAAGTATTGCTACAGATAAAAGAATCATCCTAAAGATGAGGTTGCAGAAGGCAATAAAAAGGAAACAGGACATGATATTATCTTTGAATTACCTGTGATTCACTAACGTTTCACCACAGTGGATATCCTTACAAACTTAATTTTCCTTCATACTACTTCAGCAGCAACTGCTGTGCATACACTGTTCATAAATCACAGTGAAAATGCATTGTAAGACCAAGCAAGACTCTGCATTGTAAAGATAATTCTGCAATAAGAATCTCTATTCAGACTTACTTCCTTTTTTTCCGTAAATAACACTGCATTTTCAAGTGGCTACTACAGAGCATGCACACATAAGTAAGCTGAAAATATTGAAAAAGCATCAACTTTAGGGTAAAAGCAAAAAAAAAAAGATAATGAAGTCAAGTTATTGAATATGTTTTAGAATTAATTTTCTACAGAAGAAAGGAAACCTTAACTGAATTCTCAGTAAAGAAAATTAATTTCAATAGAATTTGGAGGAGTATTTTCATCTTGTAAATGCTAGTTTTCTCTAGTTCACTGATATATTGACATTTCAATGTTTTTGTTCTTCATTCAGAAGAAAAACACAGATACATAATTTCTCCCAAAATGTAAATTTTAAATACCTCTTTTTGAAAATGAGTGTATGCTAAATATATTTTCTTTGTTAACCTTATTCTCCAGATGGGAAAAATCCCATGTCGAAATGTCATGAACATCTTAGCCAAGCTCCAGAAAACTGTTAATTTTTTCAAAACAGCATTTTCTGTACCAAATGGCACCTTCTGCACTTGTACAGTTTATCTTTATTACAGCATGTCTTAGGACCTTCATTTACTCAAGGTCAATGCAGGACACACACATGCAAGTGTCCTTCACTGAGAGTGTTTATAAACTGAAGAATGTTTTAGAGGAAATTGTCTCATCCCAGTTTTACGGTTAAAAACAAAGACTAAGTTTTCAAAGATAATACAGGAAATCTGAGGTAGGATCAGGACTGAAACACACATTTCCTAAGTGTCAGTGCAGCTCTTTTTATCACAAGGATGAATTTCTGCCCCAAAGATATACAGTCAGAGATTCTTATTTTGATGCACAAGCTTTGTTTATAAATTCAACCATTCTTTAACATAGAATTGGGTTTGCAATATAGAACTAACAATCATTTACTGCCTGCAGTGTCACACTAAAGAGAGCTCATGACAAGTCTGTATTTTAGTTAATATAAATTTAGATTTTAATTTCAACAAAAATAATTTCCCATAAGGATGACACTGTATTTGTAGCTGAATGACCTTTCTCTAGGAATGTGAAGAAAGATTCGTACCACACTTCAGCACCTGCATGCTATTCCATCTTTACCTCTCCTTCATGCCCAACACAGAAAGTACCGAGTTTTGTCTTATGTGTGATATGCTGACATTTCCAGCCCAATGAAACTGTAGGTGTTGTTTTCACACTGCGTTCTTCCAAACTTTCAAATTTCACTACAGGCAAACCTGTTTCGAGATGTTGCCTGCAGCACTATGTGAACTTGCTGTCAGATCAATTTATTTATGGATGATTGCTGGGTTTTATTCTCTTGAGGTCAATATTTGCTACATGAGCATGTGTGGATAAGGAGCTGACATATTGCTAACATTTTACAGAACTTTTATATTTCTGACAATTATTTTCTTCAGAATTACAAAGCAAATCAGTTATTGACTTTTAAAAATACACACTTTAAAATGGGGAGAAATTGTAGCAATTAAATCATAGACTAATAGAATATCAGAGAATACCTGGAAGGTACTCACAAGGATCACTGATTCCAACTCCTGCACAGAAAACATCCAAAAATCATATCGTGTGTCTCAGAGTATTGTACAAACACTTCTTGAGCTCTGTCAGGATTGGTGCTGTGACCACTTCCCTGCGGAACCTGTTCCAGTGCCCAACCACCTTCTTTTCCTAATATCCAACCTAACTCTCCCTTGACACAATTTCAGGCCATTCCCTTGGATCCTTTCACTGGTCACCAGATAGAAGAGATCAGTGCCTGCTTCTCTGCCTCTTCTCATGAGGAAGTTGTAGATTGTGATGACGTCTCCTCTGTCTCCTCTTCTCCAGGCTGAACAAGCCAAGTGACCTCAGACTCTCCTTCACTGTCTTAGTAGCCCTCCTTTGGACACTCTCTAATAACTTTATATCCTTCTTAGCTTGTGGCACACAGAACTGCGCACAGGACTCGAGGTGAAGCCACCCCAGTGCAGAGCAGAGGGGGACAAGCCCCTCCCTCAGAGAGCTGGCCATGCTGTGCCTGCTGTCCCCCAGGACGCAGTGCCCCATGATGCACCCCAGCCCCCAGGCTGCCAGGGCACTGTTGACTCATATTCAACTTGCCAGCAACCAGCAACTCCCAGGTCACTTTGTGCAGCACTGCTTTCCAGCCTCTCATTCCCCAGACTATCTGTACATTCAGGGTTGCCCCATCCCAGCTGCAGAATCTGGCCCCTGCTGCCCATTCCTCTGATTTGTCAAGGTCTGTCTGCAGGGCCTTTCTGCCTTCCTGGGAGTCACCAGCTCCAATTTTGTGTCATTGGCAAACTTCCTTAGTATACATTCAAGTCCTGTGTCCAAGTCATTTATGAAGATGTTGAAGAGCACTGAGCCAAGCATGGAGTCACGTGGAAACGCACTAGTGACAGGTGTCCCGTCTGACGCCACCCCAGTCACTGTAACGCTTTGTGCCTGACCTGTGAGCCAGCTGCTCACTCATCACAGGAGTTTATCCAGCTATGAGCTAGACATTTTGTCCAGAAGGATCCTGTGAGAGACAATATCGAAAGACTTGACATACTTAAAGATTACATCAACTGGCTTCCCTTCATCAAGTTGCTGGGTAACGGTGTCATAAAAGGAGATTAAGTTTGTGATAAGCAGAACCTTCCCCTCATGAACCCATGCTGGCTGTGACCAATGACAAAGACTGACAGGCCTGTAATTACCTACAGGTACAGAAGATCATTCTTCTATCCCCTATTGAAAACTGGGAAAACAGTTGCCTCCTATATGCTGACTCAGCACAAAAGCTGCACAGCGCTTACAGGGTCTTTACAAGAATATCCCAGTTTCACATAGCTGTGTAATAAGTGACCAGAGGGTCACATGATAGAGCTCTACATGACGTCACTTTGCAGTATGCAGCATTCTGACCTCCAGTATGAGCCACAGCAGTTTAGGCAGTTTGTTGTGCTAAAGGAGGAAACTATGGAAGCAATAATGGATGCAGAGTCACAGCCTAAGTGGCAGTGCCCTGCCATGCCTTTCTCTCTGGCCGTGCTGGCACCTGTCAGCCTATTTCAAGTGCTTGTATCTTCCTGTACCAGTCTGCAAGTTTTGAAGAAGCTGGTCATTTGCTTTGCTATTCTTTGCTATGCTTATTTTGTTTCGCCCTGGTTTTCAGTTGAGGTTTAGTCATAAACTGTGTTACCAGGAGCGTAGTCACAGTTGTATGAGTCACCACAGTTATTGTAGTGACAAATTCTTCCCTGTAAAACCTGAACTAGGGGCTGACCCCCTACCATAGCAAATAATGCCAAATTCCAGAAGATCATGTTTATTCACATTTGATACATAAAACGTTTCTAAGCCTTAACTGTATGGCAATATTCCATGTACAGACCCTTATGCATGACCAGTGGGTGTTCTCACTGACTTCATGGGATCAGCACACTCACAAGTATACATCATCGACTCAGAGGGCTTATAATGCAATCACCATCTTTGGCAGAAGTTAAAGAACCTGACAAACTAGCTAGAGAGTACTTAATACAAAATTATCAAGAAGTTGCTGGAATTTTATAGTGTGTTGTTCATTTTTTGTAAACATCAGAGCTGAAAATTTTTTTACATGTAACCAGCATGTCAATTTGAAATACTGAATTAATTCATCTACTCTATTCTTCACAGCAGTTTGCATCCCTTCAGACTTGTATTTAATACCATGTCTAAGCCTGCAACAAAGCAACAGTCTTTTTGAATACCATGATGCTTTAAATTTTTCACTGCTTGGGCTTCAAAAATGAAGCATCTATGAACTAAATCCTGGTGGGATTAGTGGATGAAGGTCAATGTTCCCTATAAATTTGAAACCTATAACAAGCTTGAATTTTCAACACCTGCAGATAAATTAACAAAGTGCAATACAAAGAAAACCTGTAATTTATTTAAACATTACATTTGAGCACTACTAATGATAGAAAATACTGTATATGTTATAGTAGTAGTCTTTTATTCTACAGTTCTGCAGTCTGGTAAAGAAGCCATAAATTTTGCCAAATAGAAAGATTAATCAATAAGGAAATGTGAAGCTAAGCCTTTGTATAGTATCACATAGACTTATGTAAGGGCCTGTTTCTATATTCTTCAATCATTAGGGCTAAACAGATCCCAGAAAATCAATGTTTGTATTCCACAGGGTAGACTAGTTACAATTACATTAAGTCATTTTCCTATTTAGGGAAATGTTTCAATACTTAAAAAAAAAAATTAAATTTTTCTTTTTAAGGCTTTAGGACAAAAAAAAAGTCTTCAGACTTAGAAAAAAAACTCCTAAAAAAACCCCCACAAAACCGAAACAAAATAAAGAAATGAATAAAAGAGATACATAATCTAGAATGATCCAGCTCAGGGCCTTGAGTGATGGACTTTCACAAAGCTGATTGCACTAACACGATATTAACATGGACCTCAGGAAAGATAGTTTCCTGTTTTCCAGAGAGAGAGATATTTCACCATAACCTCCTAGAAAATTACAGTAAAATATTTATACATTTCTCTGACACAAAACAAAAACACTTGGATTGCTGTGTTTTGTGGTTTACTTGGGTTTTGTTTAGCTTAAATGAGGCCCTTGCTGTGCCTTAAATAAGCTTCACAGAAACTTTTATACAGGACAAAGCTTTCTGCTGATCAGAACTCACAGTGACAGAGCAAATAGCCGTGCAGGAAACCAGCTGGGGGAAATTGTCATTCTGAGGGATGTTTGTCTTGGTTTCTCTTTGTGTGTTCTGCCTTGGACTGCAGAACAGAGTTCAGGGAAAAGTAGGTCAAGAGGTTCTGACACTGCGAGGTTTAAGAATTCCCAAATACAGGGGGAGGCAAGACAAAGGCACCTATTCTCAATTGATCTGCATTAAAATGTGTTCCTTGAAAACTGAACTTGGTGGAGAGGCATAAACTTCAAAGCAGTTTGTGCAGAAATCTTTACAGTGAATAAACAGAGAAAGGTATCAATAGACTAAAATCCTATAATTCTTGTTAGGATTGATTTCACTGAGTGCAGGATCATGCAAAGGGATCTGAGGCTCCAGTGAACTCCACTCATTGTAAGGAAAGGGAATTTAGTGGTAATATTATGTGTAACCCTAGCCTCTACAGAGGCATATGAGGAACTGGTTTATGAATAGCAGCAGAGAGGGCACTGAGCAGGATGACAGCTGACCCAAGAAAAGAGGACATAAACAGGCAACCTGGGGGCTGTCAGAGACAAGTGAACTTTTGGGTGCAGGGGAGGAGAATGAGGCTTTAGGGGGGTAAAAGATGTGATATTCATGGGGAAAGAGAAGTAAAGGAACAAAATGAACAGCACAGTCTGTACTATTAGACCAAAAGTCCATCCAGTTCTGTGTCCTGCTTCCAAAATCGGCTAAAAGACATGTCTAGGATATTCCTCTAGAACAGAGATGGAAACACAAGATATTTCCTCATGTAGCTGCACAGACACCCTCACTTTTGGCTGAGGGAGCTGAGGTACCTGTAGGTAAGACAGATTCTTTTATTTGAACTGCTCTCTTTGGGAAAGGATCCTCATTTTAGGTTCCAGAATTTCCCCATACCTCTGCTTACAGCCACCATCTCCCCGTCTCCTTTGTCTGCACTTAAAGCTGTTCTTGTCCTTTATCAATTTGCTGAGGAACTGGATTCACGTGTAAAAACTGGTCAAAGGCTCTGCCAAGAAAACCCAACTCAGGCCTTTCTTTGCTAGTCATAAGAAAATATAATCACTTGCTTTGTTTGACATGAACTGCTAAAGAAGCATAAACATAAAACAAATATCAAAAGATCAAGAATCTCAGGATGTTGGTGAGAGCAACTGTGACAGTGTCAGCCATGCAACCCCCCAGTTCCCACAAGGCACTGACAGGTTATCAGGGCTGAGCTGAACAACCTGGGCCTTTATTTCAGCCAGAAGTCAGAAATTTCTGCCAAAACAAAATTAGGTTTCAAAGATGCAATTTTCAATACCGGCAACCATCTTGTGAAGAATTCTACATAAACCTTGCATCACATTGCTATTGCAAACATCATCTGTTTTAGAAGGTTTCATATCTCTATCTCTTTCCCTGGCATTCTAGACAGCTTCTGAAAAATTATATTTAAGAGGATCTTTTGTCAATACAACTGTTATAGCTTTCTTCCTAATAGATAAGACTAATGATTTTATGAAATGGCTCAGTAACTGATATTATCTCAAGTTTTAACTGGTTTATTGATGTTACTTTCAATGGGAAAAGTTTCTCCCTATTCAGTATTCTTTGAAGTTCTTTAGTATCAAAGTTTAATAGCAAAAAATTTCTTATAAAATGACAGCTTTACCCCTATTCTTAGTCTCTTTTTTTTTTTTTCTATCGCTTCTGAGTCTCATCTCTTCTATGAAGGTCTTTTCTCTTGTAGTCCAGTAACACTCTAAATTCTAAAAGGTTGTTTAGGAGTGTTGTGGGTTGACCCTGGCTGGGTGCCAGGTGCCCACTCANAGGCAAAGCATAGCACCATAAGGGCTGTGAGCTTTACCCCAGTCAGACCCAATACAAGGAGCTTCAAAGACCTTGGGTTTGTTTTGTTCACTAGAACCAGTCACTGCATTTCCACTTGCCCCTGATTTGCCATGGGAGGTTCAGATAAAAGAATGATTTAATAAATGCCCCTCTGAAAAAGAACATGTGTACAGTCCCAGAAAAAGAAGTCCTACCACCTTGTTACAGCCTTTTGTCCTCTTGCTGCTTTTCTTCATGTCAGGATAACTCCACAGGATTTCACCTACCTAGTCCTTCCTCTCTTGAACAAATGTGCAGTGACCAAGTACAGAGTGGTAAGAAACCCGTATTGCACTGGCAACAAAATGAAAAGGTTATGTCAAACAGGAATTGATAGCAGAACTATGAGAAATGTCACCTGCAGAGACTGAGATTAATTTCTTGAACCCTAATCACCTCTTTCCCAGTTATAAAATAAGCAAACTTCGTCTTGTCTTGCAGTTTGTACCTCACATAAAAAAAAAGATATAATAATGATAACTTTTCTGTCTTAAAATGACCTCCAAGTTATCAACCCCCATCCTTCTAATAATAGTGCCATTATATATTATTATATAATTATCATTATATACACAATATGCAGAATCAATTTAATTATGGTAGAAGCCTTTGGAAACACTTTGAGCACTGAAAGCTCTATACTACTGAATACATTTACAGCAAAGCAATTGGTTATATGACAAAAATATATAGTTTCATAAAAGCCAACTGATACATTACAGAGCAAATAAGTATTGCTCAAAATCTTTATAAAAGTCCTTGGGATACTCTTTATGTTGCGGGCTGTAAAATTTGCTTTTGTATGAGATAAGTTGGATAAGAACAAAAACTTACTGAGGATGCAGAA
>VYZQ01028275.1:4513-29082 GCA_013400655.1 Mystacornis crossleyi
AATGGAGTGGTTTGTGGTATCTTCACATGGCTCTGAAGATTTAGCAATGTTTCTGAAGACTTTCTCAGTCACCTCACCTATAAATGAAACTAGCTATATGGGCTGAGGAATCAGTAGAAAACTGGATACTCTAGCAGCAGCAAACCCTCTAAACTCAAATATAACTTATTTTTTATGATTGGACCGGGCTTAGTCAGCAGCTTAGAGAAACATTCGTTACAGCAATTCAGACTTTCATATAAACAAAGATGAGACAAAAGAAGACAGTTTAATCAAGTTTAATCAAGAGGACTTAATAGGAAAGAAGATGAAAAACAGGGTATATGGCAAATAATTAACAAGAGGCAGATTGGATGTTCATCATACAATTAGACTTATATCCTTGCAAGATGTGTGGCAAGAAAACTTCCAATGAAAGGGAGAAAAAGCTTTCCAAGGGCCTTTATATAATAAATACGTATGTCTAAAAAGAAAGAAAACCACAATCATTCTTTCCGAAGGGGAAAAAAAAATAGAAAGGAAATAACAGATACTGAAGACACTTGAATGGTTTTCTGATTTTTTTTTTTTCCTGATGCTTCAATCTACACTAGAAGAGGTGGCTTTGCAGGTATGAAATTCACTATTATTATATTCTTTCAGGGATTGAAGTAAATTTCCAGGAGATTACAGGTCACATCTGGACTCACCTTAATTACAGAGATGGCCCATTAAAATATTCATGTGTCTCTGTTATTTCTCAGAATTGCCTAACACTGCTTTCAACCACAATATCTGCTAGTGGCCTATCAGTCTAAAAATTTTATTTCTTTTTTTTTAATTTNCCTTTATTTCTTTCCTTCTGAGCTGAAGTTTTCTTTCTAAACTGGTTTAGAGTCCCTTCCCTTTTGTCTAAAGCTGAGGCTGTCTGGGAGCCTGCTAGAACTGTGGGGGAAAAGAAGAGGAGTTTTTTTCAAATATCTTAATGTTTAAGATTAAGGGCAGCATAAAAATAACATTGGCACATTACAGGATGAGGATGATCACCTCACAAACAGGGACAATGACAAGGCAGAAGTGTTTAATGCATTCTGGGCCTCTGACTTTAATATGGATGATGGACCAAGGGGGGCTCAGTACCCTGAGCTGGAGGACCATGGCTGCAAACATGATCAACTCCCAGTCAACCTTGAAATTGTGTGGGATCCAGCTGGATCCTTACAAATCTGTGGGACCTGATGGGATTCATCTAAGAATCTTCAAAAGTCTGGCTGATGTTGTTTCAAGAGCTCTCTTGATTTTTGAGCAGCCTCGGGAATCCAGAGAGGTCCCAGCTGACTGGAAGCTGACAAATGTCCCAGTTTTAAAGAAGGGCAAGAAGCAGGATGCTGGAAACTACAGGCCTGTCAGTCTCATGTCAGTGACAGGTAAGGTTTGGAGAAGATTATTCTGGAAGGTATTGGAAAAACACCTGAAAGACAACTCAGTCATTGGTCTTTTCAACAGCATTATTCTGACTTAGACACATTTTTTCTAAAATGTAAACAAACAAGTAATACTTTTCTTTTAAGCCATGTCACTACCCAATTTTCAAATACCTTAAACTTGAGATGAATGGTTGGGCTGAAATAATTCAGGAATTCATAAGAAAAACAAAGCCTAGACATCTCTCTGACTGTAAATACAGATTTGCCTTAGTGCTGAAAAAGAAAACAAAGGAAGATCACACACTGGAGACTGGAGCTGGGTTTTCTGAGGAGAAGAGTAAAATGAACTAAGATTTTATGATTACAAGATGGTATAAAGTCTGGCAACTAGATGTAATAAAAGATGACAATACAGCAGATCTAGAAGAGTAATATCCCATCATTATAAAGTAAGTAGTAGGGGAAGCAGGAAAGCCTTTGGCAAATCTTGCAGATATCTCATTGCAGACAGAGGAAGCACAAGACGAGTAGTGGATGTCTAATATTGTTCAAAAGTTTAAGAAGGATCAAAAGTATAAGTGTGATTTCCAACTATCAACTGTTTGCAGAAAGCACTTATGTGGGATGCACAATACATAAAATTTACAAATGTATTACTTGTCAAAGGGTGGTTTGTGACTCTGACTTAGAGAATATCATCTTGTACCTGCCTCTTCCAAGCTAAACCAAAATAGCAAAATAGTGAAGGCTGAGGCAAAGAGGACAGAGTTCTTTCCTGAACAAAAAAAGAAATGGCTTACACTGCAGTGCTTATTGTTCAGCCCGAAACTTTTTCATCTGGTTTCAGTGAAACCTTACATGTATAATTTTGAATAATTTTTTTAATGGCACAAAATTAAAGAAATTTATAAAAGTCACTGCAAGGAAGACAATTTAAAACTGACTAAAGATTCAGCATTCAGAAAGAAAGAGACATTTATGTCATTCAGAGAAAAAAAAAGATGTAATTTAATGGAACTTCTGATAACTTTGCAGTTTTAAGTATCCTGTAAAGCTTAACACAATCAAAAACACTTTAAAAAAGGTCTGAGGGTGAAACACATAAAGAATCCCAGACATGACTCATAATTTTTTATTTTATTGGAGATATGGAAACATTATGAGAAAAATCATCCTTTTCCTACTTTTCAATACACCTAACAATAGTGCTCAGTCTGATATTGTCACATAAAATAATTCAAATGTTGCCAAAATGTAGGTGTGCAAGAGATGAGTGCAAGAAGGCATTCATTCAGGCAGATAGGTTCTTCTAATGTTGTTCTTGTAACTAACTGAAGTTGTTCTCGTAAAGCAGAAACCTAAATCAAATCTCAGCCGTATCTGAAAGAACAGAATTTCAAAAGCAGTAATATAGCATTATTAATAGTCTCTTCTTGCAAGAAAACCTAGATATAAGATACCAGCATATATGTTCACTCCCATCATAAGGGATGACAGTGAAGTGTTCATTAAGCACCTCTGACCACTCAGAAAAAATGTATCCCATTTAAATTCTTTGAGCCATGAACTAACATTCCCTATGTGCTAGCTAGCTCCAGTACTATTTCTTTCATGGTGTAGTTCCTCATATAAAAATGGAGCAATTCATTAAATTTGATACTAAAATTTAGGTCTCTAGACCTTATTTTGTTATCACTTTCCTTCCTGAAACACTCCAAAAGTTTGAACTCATTTTTCCCTACAACCCATGACTGAAAGTTGGAGCTTCCGGTGAATAATTTCTCTTTTTTTTTTTTTTTTTTTCTCTTCTGAATAGAATGTATAGGTACAAATTGTCAGCTCCACACAGGATTCTATTGTACGTTAAGTTCCTATCACAAAGTAATCTCTAAGATTCTTTTCAGACCTTCCTTCACACTACGGTCCTGTCGGCTGATGGCATCCAATGATCTTCCCTCATCCTTTTCAACTCAGCTAACTTTCTTCTATCTGTCTTGCAACAAAGCCAAACCAGGCTTCTACTTCTGTCTCATGTCAGAGCACTGCACTAAGGTACAAGAAATCACATCTTTCTCACCTGCAAACATACGTGTCTCTTAATCATCTCAATCACCTAAACTTTATCTCTTTCAAAATATTCAATTCCTTCTCATGATGTCAAAAGCAATTTAAAATTGAAAAATGCAAGATTTTCTGTTGGGGTGGGGTGGCTGCAACCTTCCCTGCGAGACAGCCTTGGCCCGTGGAAGAATCAAGGAGACGATATTTGATAGATGTTTTCAGATTTTATTCCCCCTGGCCGCACATGGCCGGAGCCCAGCAGAGACCCCGACAGCGACCTGCCCCCAGAACAGGTCTGGAACAACCCCGCCGGGGTCCCGTGAACACTCCCTTAAGTACAGGATTCCCACGGGCTACATTCAAACTGACCAATGGGGGACGGGATTTGGGGTACACATGACCAAGGGAACAGGGAGAGAGAACCCCCGTGCCCCACGCATCCACTCATGCTCATCCCCCCCACGGGGGTCACCTCTTCAATTTTCCTCATTCCCCACTCTTAAATCTTGATATTCCCAATAAGTAGTATTATATTTCCTATATTAATGCAATCACCTTAAGAGTCCTGATGTACTGCAGATACCAGCTCTGTGCTTGTGATATAGGAAGATATTTTGAGTGCATGCACAGAATTATGGCTTGAAAAAGCACAGGTTGCAAATACTGCCTTACTGCTCACTCTCTCCTGCTTCTACAAACATGGGCGTCTAGTGTAATCATCAGAACATGGTTCTGAATGCTGATCAGCCCCCATTGAAGAAAATATTTTTTTTTAGTGATAAGACTTATCATAACTTAAGTCTTTTAGTAGCTTGGGGTTTCTCTTCAGAGTAGACATATATGAGATGGGTTTTACCTTGTAAACATAAAATCATAGACATGACCTGCTTGTTTCAAGCAGAATGAAACCTGAGTGCTTAGACATTCACTCAGATGTGCAAGGAAAACTTTCTTGTGCTGAATGTGCCATTTTGCTTTTGGGGAGGCCTTTTAGCCTTTGTAGCAGTAAAGAGAGTTTCACATATGATGTGCCTAAACAGGAGATAACAATTTACACAAAACCATCCCCTTAATGGCAAAAGTTTGCAACTCAAATGGCAAGCCTTAAACTTGCACTATAATGCTGTTTAAAGTTGAGACTCACAAATGACATCAGGTTTTGCTCTCCTGTACTGGAGTGAATATTAGTAGAAATACACTAATTGCAAAAGCTCTCTGGATACATCAGATAAAATCTCATGTTATTTTTTTCGTTGATGATGTCCCTGAGAGTTTAGGTCATCAGAGAGTATAACTCCTGCTACTGCAGTTGGATTGGATTATACAGACCAGACTTGCTCCAGTCTTGCTCATCACACCAAATGTCATAGCACTTGAAACTGTTAAATATCTGTCCAAATATCTCCCAGCACATCCAATCCTTCACTGGGACATTGCCAAGTCATTCAAGATGCAGATGAGAGAAATTGTTTCAGCAGTGGGTCAAATACTTCCTAAAAAAATCTTTTAACAATGGTAAATCAACAATTTGGAATGGAATCTTAAAAAAATGAAGAAAATATACATATACGGTAATGAAAATCAAACCTGTTAAGATCCAGTGGCCAGAAATTTTGTAATGTGCACATAAGAACAAAATGTGCTCCAAAGAAAGAAAACAGAAAACATTTACTGTGACTCTGGGGAAGGAGATGCCCATACCACTCACAAGAAAACAACCTGACATTATTTCAGGTTGCAGTTGATCCAGCACAGGAAGTCAGTAAAGAATTCCAGCCTATTGCCTCACACTTTTTTAAGCTTGCTTTGAGATGAGATGAGGTGGTATGGTTAGAAGATAAACTGCAAGTTGAGATTTGAGGGACGCATGCTCTAATTCTGGCATTATTTCTGCATCATTTCATTGGCTTCAGCTCACATCTCTGTGCCTTCAGTAAAATATAGACATTGAATACTTTTGAAATCTGCTGATTAAAAAATTTTTTTTGCAAACAGCATAATTATTCTGCTAAGTTAAACCTTTGCCTTGCATGTATCTTACAACTTCCCTTGACTGACAGCTTCTTTGCTCTCAGCTGCCAGGAAATCCTGACCCTTCTCACTGCAGCACACCCATTCTCTGGAGGATACTCCAAATGCCTGCCAGCCCCCTTCCCTTGCAGCTTGGCAGAGTGAAGATGCTACTCAAACGTTCAATATTGCATGAAAACAAGTGCAGAAGTCATGATGCAGCCAATCCCACATGGGGGAAAAAAAGCACATTTTGGGAGGGACCCTTCCAGCAATAACATTCAGAGGTTGTTAGTAATATGCCTTGGGTTGAAAACACAAGATTCCTTGAATTATTAAAGAGATGAGATACTTCTAAGCAGTAAGATGGGTGCAGAAAAGCAGCATGCACTTACAACTTACCTGTTTGGAAATAACATCTTTATTCTACTGGAATCTAGTTTTTTTCTCATAATTATTTTCCTGACAATCATTTATGAGCAGCCTGGCAAATGACTGTGGAAGTTTAGTATTTCACTTTCCACTTCAGAATAGATTTGTACTGCAAAGGGGCACAGATTAGAAGAGCCAAAATAGGGAGCTCTTTGACTCCTCTCTCTTTCATTCAAAGGCAAGAGGCAATGCATCTAAAAAAGGCACTGATATTGCAAATGTCATAGCGCTTACCACAAAGAGGACAAATGAATGAGAGCAGAAACCTAGCTTGACAGCTCTGGAAAAATATAAAAACCCACTCTTTTTTTCAAGTGCGACCATTCCAGAAAAGTCTTGCCACAGATCCCAGGCTCTATTAAGTTTTCTGGGCATCATGATTATGACATTATCCCCATCCTCATTCCTAGAGTTCAAAAATGAAAGTAACTGGAAATAATCTAAGACTTAAAACCTCCAGTCTATAGAAAATGCACAATGTTTTAATTGACACTTTTGAATTCTGATCCCATTCCTTTTCCAAGGAAGATAAATCCTCATTTTATTATTTTTGGTGACTTTCTTTCAAAATGAATAGTGGACTTCAAATGCTGAGCCAGATACCCAGCTTTCACTGTCTTTTACACACTTTTTCAGTAGCCTTTCTGGATGTGATATGTGCACTTCTGAAATGTTTATTCATGAGAGTAATCCTTAACCCTCACCCCCAAGGCATTAATTTAATGAAACCGAACATCTGACTAGGACCACAGCCTAGCCAACTATGCAGAATTAAGTCTAAGCAAAGTTTGTTATCCAGCTGATAAGGCCTGACTTCCTTTTGTATTAAGAAGCTGAATTGCTCTTAACTCAGAAACTGACTTAAATTTAGATAAAACACGCTGGCAATCTATGGGCTGAATCAGATACTTTTCTGTTTCCTGTTTCAATCTCATATACATCTCTTCTAAAACAGAACCCTGCCAAATCCCTTCAACCATATGTTCCTTGAGCATTTCTTTACTTTAGGAAGTAACAGATGCCTGCCCTGGGGGGAAAAATCAATTTATTTCTGTAACTTGGTTCCGGTAATGTAACAGAGTTATTTTGCTTTAAGGAAAGGTCAACCAACCCTGAAAGGATGCTTCCTTTACCTTTAAGAAATATTACATAAGTGGTTTGTACTGAATAATTTATGAGCTTATACAGAAGAGTTATTCAAAATAGCTCAAACTGTACATTCATCATAACCTTTTTCTTCAGCTTTCCACTAATTAATGCGTCTGAAAATTCCTAATTTTAAGTTTCAGGAAACACGTATGTTTGGAAACGTATCTCATTTTATGTTTGCAATGAAATATACATGAACCATTTTATAAATTTTAATGAATCTTTATTAACTTTGGTCAGTTAACATTATTCATTAACAATTCATAAACACTTCAACCTACCCTATTATGCAGCATTATGAACTCTTATAAGAGAGTGTTTCATACAAAACAGTCATGATAACAATTTTGAAATAGAAGGGAAAAAAATCAAAAAGCTTCTTCATATGCCAACAACGTACTTTTCTCAAATTAAACTTTCAACAGGTTCATAGATACTCTTCAAGTGGGTCTGCAAGGATTTAGTCAAGTCTGACTTCAGACTCCAGACAGTGCTAGTATCTCAATCTGGAACGTATCCCATCTAGAAATTTTGACTTCCCCTAAACTAGGCCCACTGAAAAATGCAATATGAGATTATGGTTCGATTATGGTTCAATTAGGGAATTTTGTTCATATTGCAAAAAGTAATTTTTCTGCATATCACTTAATGGCATTGGATTTTTCTGGGTAAGAGTGTTGGGATTTGACTTTTTAAAGTATTTGTGAAAGGAGTAAAGGTTAAAAAAAAGGGAATTTATTCTTCTTTGCAGGCACAACTAATTCAGCCTTTGGAAGCTCTTTGCATGGTTTTCTGGATACTGGCTGTATCCATGTCCCTTTTATGCTTTTGTTATAGTCATTTCCCCAATACTCACAGAAGTCAAACATGACTTGTTTTCCTCTAGAGAAGAAGAGAAAAGCTCTTTAAGGACACTCATAAAGCAGGTTCACATGCTGTGCATATGAACCAAATTTTCCTACAGCTAAATGTTAAAGACCTGAGCTGCTAGACTGCCACTTCCCAGAGAGGAAAGGGCCAGTCTGACACAGGCATGTATGCTGGGAAGTTACCCTGAGCAACAAGGAACACAGCTTTGCGGTGGAAGCTGTGTCCCAGTCTCCAAGTGCTCTCATTATGCTCTAGCTGACTTTCCTCTCCTCTCAGCACCTGGGATTTTCTGAACACCATTACTAAGTGTGTAATTAACATCAGATGTCTTAGGGATATGATTTTCACTCCTCCCCCATGTCAGGCATTTGAACACAAACCACCGGCCTTGATCGGTTTCTACCTGTATGCTACTCACCCAGTTCAGTGGATGAATTTGCAGGAGATGGATTTGTAGCCAAATGGCCAAACTCTCTCTGTGATCCTTCTCTAGGCCAGAAAAGCATGTACCAAACAGGGGCAGCTGAGCTATGCACTGCCTGTGAAATCTGTCACAGCAAGGAATTTCTCCAAAGCGTTTTTATTGTCAGAGGCAAAGAAATTGGGAGAAAGTGGCATTGTGCTGATAAGAGCATATGAAGTATACAAGAAAATACAATTTGTTGAGGATGCAGGTAGATGAAAAACATCCCCATTGACAGAATGAATTCTGTGGGCACTTTTTACTTTTTGTCAGGCCTCTCAATCTGATTGATCAATAATGTGCATGTTTTAAACTACTCCAATCCATTCTATACTCAGCATTTTAAAATCAATTCTTCGGTGTTTTCCTGAGACAACATGCCACAATTCACTCTCCTGTGCCTAATCCATCCACAAAATGCATTTTGTCAAACTATTAAATTCTCTCCTTTGAATGAAGCATACTCCATCAAACCAAGACGTCTGTTCTTACGACAGAATGAATTCTATCTAACATAATAAGCAGTGTATGAAGAGAGGTATTTAATCTAACATGTATGTTTAACAAAAAGAATCATTCCTTGTCTGGAAAGACATATTTTAAATTCTCTATGAATTTTAAAATATTGCACCACTGTAAATTGACAAATGAATCCTACACAGTTTTTGAACAGAGCAACTGTTGTATACAAAATCTTTTTAAAACCTCTCTCTTTAGAAAATTTGGGTAGAGGAATGGTGGGAATTAACTAGCTTCATGCTTTGTAAACTTGAATGAAACTACTGAAAAATTGATCTGGTGTTTTTTAAACTCTTAAAAGGTTTATAGTGATTAACTGTTGCAGAGGGAACTGAGTAGAGGCAGGTACAGCAGCTGTGGCAGTATACTGAGAATTCCTTTAAATATGTGAAGAGGTGCCCCCCGTGGGGGAGGTGGGCATGAGTGGATGCGTGGGGCACGGGGTTTCTCTGTCCCTGTTCCCTTGGTCAGGTGTACCCCAAATCCTGTCCCCTATTGGTCAGTTTGAGTGTAGCCCGCGGGAGTTCTGTACTTAAGGGAGTGTTCACGGGACCCCGGGGGAGTTGTTCCAGACCTGTTCTGGGGGCAGTCGCTGTCGGAGTCCCTGCCGGGCTCCGGCCATGTGCGGCCAGGGGGAATAAAATCTGAAAACATCGATCAAATATCATCTCCTTGATTCTTCCACGGGCCAAGGCTGTCTCCCAGGGAAGGTTGGAGAGACCCCACTGCAACAAATATGCTTCTCACATTCACACTGGTTAATTTTGGGTAGTGAAAATCTCTTTATTCTTTCCTAAAATGCCAGAAACCAAACCCAATTCTTTTCAAAAGAATGAAAATGAAATATGACCTAAAGACACACATTAACTTTCCTGGCATCTGGTCCAGTTGTCTGATTTTGCTTTATGCCAGGGATGTTTCAGGGATTGCAATGAACACTTAAATTGCAACTGACATATCATTTGTACTCTTCCTCTTTCTGCCATGTGAGTAATTCTTAACAGAGCTTTTCTATGTGAAAAGCCTGGACGGGAAATATATGTCTATGTACTGCTTGGGTTAAAGGCTTTAGCAGAATAAGCTTCATCTGACTGCATTACTTCACCATGACCATCACAAGTTGTTGTAAAAATGGATAAATGCTTATCCCAACACTCTGTGTTACCTCATGATATATGTCACATTTTACATTCCCATAACTATTTCAAGTACATAATTTGGGCTAAGCTTCTATTTTTTGTAATGTTTTGCTGAAACATTATACTTGGGCTTTTATTTGGGCTTATGTTTGCCCAAAAATATAAAAATAACCAGACTCTTTATAGGATGTAAGAGATTGAAGGATTATAACCTTTACCAGAACAGATGTTTATATGTGGACTTGGAGGTGACTCACTAAAAGCACAGATTGGTGATAAAAACCTAACACCTCAGAAAGAAGACAAACAAGTGCAATGCTGAGAGGGAAGCAGCAGAAAATCAACTCTGATTGAGCACTGGAAAATGATCTTGAGAAAAACTCTGGGGGTACTCCAGAGATGAGCAGTATCTGAAAAAGAGGTGTCAACTATAGAAAAATAAATTTTCCTGTGAGAAATCTTTATAGGAAAACAGATTTTCTACAGTCTTGATAAACGTGAATATTTGTCTTCTCCTCTTAATCAACTCTATGGCCCTGAATTTTGGCTAAAATCCTCAACATAAAAATATGATTGACTTTTATAATTCCATTTTGCTTGAGAATAAACCAAGAAATGTTCTCCTGCATACCACCTGCAAACCCAGCTGATTTAATTACTCTGACTAACTACACATCTGGCAAAACCCAGCATGCTTTCCCCAGTCAAAGCCAAAAGATTTTTCTAAAATATTATATTGAACACCTTTTCACAGCAAACAGCAAATCAGACTACATATACATATTTATGTATGTAGGTGTATTTATTTGCAGGGGAAAATACCTGATGTTATAACATTATTCATGTCTTAAACTTAACGATACAGGAAGAAATTTTGCCTACATTTTAAGATAAGAGAAAAACTGTCAAAGAGCAGGTAAGGCACACGAAGTCTGTGAAGCACACAGTGGGAGCAGCAAAACATCCTTGTGAGCAGAACAGGCACTGGGAGCCTGATGCTGGCTTTTGGAAGTGCAAGAGATGATGTGCAAAGCTGTGACTGCAGTCACTGGCTTCAGAAGCCCCATTTTTCTGCAGGACCCAGAGCTGACCAAACTCCATGCATCCCATGGAGCACTATTCACCTCTCTGGAGAGTCAGCTCCCTTTTGTGTATATGTTTCACACAAAAGTGCAGAAATAAAATGGTCAGTTCACCTACCTGATACTTAACTAACTCAAAAGATGGTCAGAAAGCTTAATTAGGGAAGTACTTTGAAAGCCCTGGATGAAAGATGAGCTCTCTGATGAGCACAGTGAACTATCTTTTCCTCTACCCTTTAACTGAAAAGCTCTTCACTGTACAAATGAGCTTGAATTGCTGAAAAATGCATGAAAATTAGTGCTTCATTAGTTGTATTTGCCATATTTTCAGCTTGCATCATTTTGCATGCTGAAGTCCCATCAACCTAAACACAGAAAGGGAACAGAAGATCACAAAACACTGGGAGTTCTCTGATTGTCCTCAACAGAATTTTACAAAGAAATACCTAAAAAAAAAGGAATCTAAGGATATGCTCACTCTAGTCAAAAATATGTTTTCCTTCAAAACGGTTTTTAAAAAATAGTAATTCCCAATTATCATATCTAAGTGTTATGCTGAGAAATTGAAGGCTCATGATTTAGGCTGTATGTGCCCAGTAGAGTAGATTAGGACTAAACAATGTAACTAGGTTTCACAGAAATTTACAATATGGCCCTGGCTGGTAGGTTTTTGAGTCATATCTTTTTTAATCTCAACTGCAGCACAACCTTCTCTCCAGTTCATAAATATATAATTATTCTTTACATATGTATCCATGCACTCAAAGGTACTGTACAAATGTATTGGATCTATAATGTCATTACTGATTTGTAATGTAATTTTTGAAACAAAGTTTAGCTGGAAGTCAACCCACCTGCCTAACCAGTCTTCAGTGAGCTATTGTGAAAGACATTCTCAGACAAAGATTTCTGATTTTGTTAAAGCAAAAGAGGATTTGTACTGAAAGATTCCAAACAAGGACTGTGTCTCAGATCTGACAGTGTCGTATGGAAGGGAATGTAACCTGTGCTCTGATACACACTTGACTCCGGTCAAAGGCAGAACTCCCTCTGGCTTCAGGCTGTGAAATTTTGCTCTTTGCTGTCAGCAATACAGTTTTTTAAAAGAGGCACCTCAACCATGCCAAAGCAAGATTTATCCATGTGTAAAAGCAGTCTGATGTTGTCCAAAGAAAACACTGGTCTGCTAGTTTCTGGCCTCTTTATTTGTTAAACTCAGGGCAGACACTGACATTGTTACTGCTGTGAAAGAAAGTCAGTTATTATACTTCCACTGAATTTAAGCAGTAAAGTTGTAAAATGAAAATATCTTCAGCTGTGCAGAATATTCTAGCATGGCAGCCTTGCATGAAAATTTAACAACAGAGTATTTGAGCTATTAGTGACACTCTCAATAGATTACTTTAGACTTCAGAAGTTGAATGAAGCAGGAATTGAATCTCATGACTTCGAGGGGGATATTTTGAGTCTTTTTATCACATGCTTAAGATTGTTGTCCAATAAAATATTTCTTCTGTTTCAGTCAAAATTTTAGTCAATGATCTCTAAAATTCCAATCAGCACAAAATGTTTACGTGGCAATTAGCATAAAATGGAAATTAGGATACCAGATCTGGAAGTGTGTACTCAGTTTAATTGTTTCCTCTCTGAATTTGAATTTAGGAAATTTATGAACTTGTTAGTTGGTTGTCACTCACTGAATAAATAAAATGATCCCTATTTCTTTCCCTTCAAAAACATTCTGTTTTGCAAAAAATAATTAGTTCAGAAATACCAGAGATCACCTGTTTTACCTTGGAGGGACATGAAAGTATCATTTTTGAGGACTGTCCTGCAGAAACATGGTAAGGCCTGACCTTCATTTCTCCCTGCTTAGGGAGTCACAGGATAGTGGTCAAATAATTATGCTAGCTGCAGTTTTAGGTAAGCACTGCAGCGTCAGTAAATTTTGTTTAATTGTAATTTGGTTTCAAATTGTATTGTAATATTTAAGTACTTACTTAATATTATTATAGTATTAATTATTGTATTATTAAGTAAGTACTTAAATATTATAATACAATTTGAAACCAAATTTACATACCCTTTCTCTAAATGGCCAGACTCTTGATCGGTCATATTTACACACTTACTTTATCTCAAGAAGTACTTCATTCAGTGAGAATTTACATCAGCTGGGGATCTGGAGGTGGTCAACTCACAAAGCTTTACAATAACAACTGTCTGAGAAGTGAACTCAGATCTTATACCTGTACTAAATTAGAAAAGAGTAGATTTTAACTCAGATGTGTAGCATCCTGTTGGATGTTCTAACCAGCGGTCTTTGAAAAAAATATCACATTAAAACAAAAATATAGATGATAATGCAGCTCATATTTGCAAATACATCTAAATCGTCTATCACTGGGACATAAAACTGGCACATAAAATATTCAAAAAGATATTTTGAAGATATTTACCTATGCTTATACTTGACAACACAATTCTCAAATAAAGGCATTGGTGGGATTTTTTTGCAGCCTCTGAGGGCTTGAGTATTTTTTCTGTTGTAATTTCTTTCCTCTTGAATTATATTTATAATTAAATCTTGAAAAAATGTAAGGGATGGATGCAAACTATTAAAAATACTAGGTAGTGGTCACTTTTTGAGACAATGTCAGTAAATACACACAAGACTGTACAGAATGTTTTCATAATATAACCATTGTTCGGTTTCTGTGTGGAAACAGTTAATAAACAAGTACAAAAGTATGTTCTCCCATCGAGAACTCTACTAGCCTTGATTTCCTAAATAGTGTTTAACTGAAATTATTACTATTAAAGAGTACAGTAGACAGTCATAGACAATGTCTGGACACAAAGGAGGACATGACCCTTTACCACAGGTAACCTGAGGCATGATAAAGTGGTTGCTTTGAACAGTGAGAGCATCAGGATCAGCAGTAGCAGTGAGCTGTGTACCCTACCAGCACATCAAGCACAGGAAGAACCCCTGATCCACCCAAAATGCCCAGTCTGTGCAGAGCTGCTTTAGTGACAGCTGATGACTAAGCAGATAAGAAGCCTTTCAGGCTGACTAATGTGTTGTCTAAATATATAGAAGGAAGAGGAAAATTAAGATGTTCTTATAAAAGGGCTTAATGTCAGGAAGTCTTAACTAAAAAGAGTCACCTCTCCAGAATTTTACATTAAAATTCAGTAGCTGCATGTAGAGATGGCCTTCTTCCTCTCATCATAAACATGAAAAACAGCAAAATTTAAAGTCATACTTATTACTTGGTCAAGGTGAGCCCATATAAAAGTTTCATTTTCTTAAAAAGAAGAAAAATAATATCAAATGTTAATAACACTTATGAACTAGCAGAAGAGATACAGAAAGTAAAAGTTAGCTGTAAAATTGCTACTTCAGGGCTGTAGCACTTATATTGTGCAAAATATAAAGGACAATTACCAAGCCTTCCTAGAAAAAAGTAGTGGGAATAACTCTTAAAGATTGAAAGGTAAGTGTATAACAGGCAATTACAGGAAGATGGTGAGGATGAAATAGTTTTGTGATACAAGATTCTGCAAGATTTTATTTCTGAATATATCCACAGAAAATTGTGTGTCAGTACTTTTTTTCCTTCTTTAGTACGTTTTTAATATCTTTTATAAAAAGCAATTCTGAAAAGCTTTCCTCCCAAATGAATTATTTTATAATATCAAAATATAGAATTTAGTGCTATATCAAACAGTATCAAACCTATCAAATTTATTTCCATTTATTTTCTAGTAAGGTTGTGGATGATACAGTTTACACAAAAATTTATGCTTTTAAATTTGTTCATCCACCTCATTTGTACATACAAAGAATTTTCCAAGTGTGAAGATTACTGCATTATGTTTCATTAGGTATATTGCAAAAGTACTTACTAGACTTCCTGCTGAAGTAAGTCCAAAAAATTCAATAAATGATGCTCCCCTACAGGAGTTTAGTCTACAGAAAGGTGTTGAATGGAGGAAATGTCTTATTCCTTTTTAAGAGAGCATTAACACAGAAGAAAACTTACATTCATTACATATCTATTACTGCCTATGTTTGTAGATTATATGTATGTAAATGTACTGGTTTGAAAGCAAAACCAGTGAGAGGCTTCAAGTCAGAAATACAATTTAATAGAAAGGAAAAATAAATGCAATCGTACAAAAGAAACTACCAGCAGAATCAGAATACAACCTGACACCCTGTTAGTGGGGGTGTTGGTAGCAGTCCAGATGAAGTGGTCTTGTTGAAAGCAGTGATCCCGCAGAAAGGCCCAGTAGCTCCTGTCCTCTGGAAGCCCAGTGGGTAAGGGCTGCTTGTGCCCCTCCAAACCCCAGGTTATATCCAGGTGGGAATGCTTGGCTCCTCCCCTCTGGGCAGAGCATCTCACAATGGGCTGGTGTTATTCTATGAGTCATGTGGTGGGTCCTTGATTGCCCATTAAACAGAGAGAGCTGCTGGAGGGAGTTATCGCTGAGTCAGCAGCACAGCCTTGATGGGCCATTAACAGGAGATAGCCCGGGGGGAGGAGGCAAAGATAACACTGCCCCACCTGGTTTCAACAGCCCCTGAAGATGGTAATAGAATACATACTTTTGGGCACATCTTACATTGAAATCTAGGACAGTAAAAATGGTCCTTTAACACTAAAAAAATACTACATCACTACTTTGTAAGGCATTAACTTTTCCTGTAAATTCCTCCGTGTGGATTCTTCAATGAATCTGGGTCAAATCACAACACAATTACTGTCACCTTTTCCCAAGCTATCAAAAGTGGGAAACAAAAAAGGCTAATACTATGTCACTCAAAACCACTCCAAAAAGTTATTGGGATAAAGTCAACATTTCTGTAACCTGTTACAACCAGGTTCAATTTAATCAATTTTAAGTCCATTGACCTGAAGTAGGATATTCCAGAACCAGATTTGAACCTTCATTTCCTTCTATCTTAAATATTTGATTGTTGGTTTTGCCTTCACAAGCACAGTACTGTCTAGTGAATCCTTTATGCTTGATACCATAAAGATAATAACAATCACTGCAAATAACAATCCCTCCCTTTTTTCCCAGCCTACAGGAGACAGTTTTTTTACACTGTATAGGTTTTTTTAGTTGCTTCACTGTGTGTAGAAGAGAAAATTGTGTGTGAAAAGTGATTTCTGAGGAAATTAACTGGAAGACATGCTACATAATTAGCTCTCAAATATTTAAGCCAGTAGTTAATAATTCACGTTGTTGGGGTCAGAAAGGTCCGTTGACTAATGCAGATTCTGGTGAAACCATAAGTCGGAAGTTCCTCATAATAATCTGGCAGCAACATTTCCTACAAACTCCATCAGAAAAACAAAAACAAACCTATGATGGAATTAATAGATTTTCTCAGTGACTGCTTATCAATCAACATAAAGTATTCTTCAGAATAGTCTGAAATATTGGGCAAAACTTTCTCCAGAAGTTGATGACCTTTAGAGGAATTGGTGAGAACTGTCTTCAGGAACTGGTGTCCAGCAAAAATCATCTCATAAATAAATCAAAGATCAAAATAGGAATTTCTATTATTGATTTTATGAAAATTGTTCCCTTATTTTTATTGCATATTTATAAAAACTGAATCTGTACATTTCTTATCTTAATATTACATCACCCAGCATGTTTAGGCAATGCAGGTACTGTGATAACATCTTTACACAGTAGAAAGGGAGTGAATAATTACAACCCATCTGATAGAATATAAGTGTTCAAGTATCAGCTGTCAGAAAGTGGGACTAAAATTCCATGTGATTAAGAGCAAATTGGGTTAAACATGTTTTAAAAAGAGACATTTTTTTTCCAACTGGAACTTTATAGCTTGTATATTAATACACATGCACCTACAAACAAAAGAAAAGCTAAAAAAACTCACAGAAGAAATAACTGTGGGAAGACATGGGAGAAGAGTCCAGACACAGATGGTTGCAGTCTGTATTTATTCTCAAGGAAATATCACAAGGCAGCCCATATGATGCTGAGGAAATAAATAGTGTATTTGGATGCTAGGGTATACTTTGTTTAAAAAGATCATCCGTCCTGTCAAAACCAGAAATATTATACAGAGGAAATATGGAGGCTGCAATTTGTGTGCAGCCTCTGCTCCCTCCCTTCCTTTTGCTGAAATGCCAGGCCAAGATAACAGCAGCCGCATTGGCCGTGGATAGATAGATGCAACCAGGACCACAAATGCTAAAGAGGATAAAATTCCTCTTTGTGCTGTTCCAGCTACTTAATCTTCTTCCTAGCCCTTTCACTGGCATCTCTCTGTTTTTGTACCGGGTTCAGCAACTCCGTCCCTGCTGTCGGGCTGACACTATCACAGCGACCCGCGCCCGCTGCCGCCGGAGCTGGGCGGCTCCGAGCGGCGCTGCCGAGAGACCCGCTCCCGGTGCCACCACACCCGCCAGGGCGGACAGATCTGCCCTGCTTTATCACCTCCTTTTGCTTCCTCTCCTGCAAACAGTTCACCTCTGCGCCAAAGCTACGTGTCACCACTCCTTACTTCTGCTTTTTTCCAAACTGAGACTCCCTCTCCTGAATAATTCCTCTTTTATTTTAACTGACATAGCGCATATATTCCTATTAAAAAGTGGAAAGCAATTACAAAAATCTTAAAAAATATTAGACTACTTTAATCTTTAGAAGTTTCTTTTTCTACAGTAAAAAAAAAAAATTATTAAATATTTTCTTGGTAAAAATATTATCGCTTTTTAACTTCTTTCTTTTTAAAAAACAGAAATAAGTCTTTTAAGTTAAGATTAAGAAACTGTTTATATGCACAAATCCACTACTAACATCTATATAGAGCATGCAATTGGTATCATAATGGATTTACTCCATTGTATTTATTTTGTACATTTTTGGGGATGGGGAGATTGACTTTTTGTTCCTGAAAAAAGTCCCCCTCCCCCCAGAAAAAACACCCACCAAAAAACCCCAAAACACAAAACTCCAAAACCAATCAAAAAATTCCCAACCACAAGAAATGAACAATATTATTTTAGTCATGATCAGTTATCTAAGGTACAGCAGAACATAATTTCAATATGAAAATGAAAAGTACAGTTAACATTATTACTTTCTTTCTCTTCCTGTTTGTAAAATCAGCTCAGAGGTGATTTTTTTCCAATTTTTCAGGGCACACAATAGCTAAAGATCCTTATTACAGCTGCAAAGTACAAAATACTAGCAATGTTTCAAGAAAAATATTATGCTTTTTGAACACTTAACATATGATAATAAGGATATATTATGGAACATGCCACTCTTATCTTGTGTATTTTAATAATAGCTTCCTCAGCTGTGTAGCTTACTTAAACTCATTAATGCTCTATCATAAAAGTTAGCAAAATGAAGCAATTTGTTTTTGCCACAAAAAATTGGAAAAACCAGAAAATTTCTTGGGAAACTACACATAAAAAATCTTTAAGTGGTTTTGTGTTGAAGAAAACCCACACTTACTTTGAGACACTAAACACACAGTCAAAGGCCATCCTGGAGTATTCGTCTAAGAAAGCTCTGTGGATCTGGTCCAAAACATTTTTGCAAGTGACAGTGTACTTAGGAATTAAAGTTTTATAGATCTTAGAATGAAGAATAAGCTTGAACTATTAAGTATCATACACTACCCTTCCAAAATGATAGACAGATTGTATTTAGAGGTTGACATCTCTGTTCACAGCATGGCAATGAAAAGCATGCCTTTTAACTTAGGAGGAGAGGGCTTTGCATTAGCAACTGTAAATCTTAAGTTCAATTTCAGAACTGTCATAATATCACTCAAATTTTATATATATATCTATTTTTATATACATCATCTACCTTCCTAAATGTGTAATGGATGGCTAGTTCATGATAAAAAGTATCTTCTACTAGTTGCACAATTTCAAAAGTCTACTATCATTCAAGCTGGAGAAATAATAAGTACCTGACCTCATAATGGCCATGTTGAAAAATTTCAACCCTCTTCAGACTTTTCACTCCATTCACTATTTGTGCATTTAAGGACCAGCATATACTTAAGTTCTCAGTATCAGGAAGCACCAAACACCAGGCTGCACTATGAGATCACTTGCAGCAGACCCACTTCTCCTCCCTGACTGCAGAGTAAGTCCTTGCAACAGGTTGTTTTTGATATTTACAGCCACATCTGTCTCTCTGTCTTTGTTTATTCTGTTAATCAAGTTTATTTGGCTTAGAAAGTTGTAAAAGCTATTCTCAAATAACTGAAGCTTGTAGATCTCTTTCCAGACATGAAACCATAAATTTTATGTTTTCTTCTTTTGATTGTGAGGATAAATTTAATCTTTTATATCAATACTTTAGGACTACCCGCAAACTACTTGCCTAATCCAAACTCCGCTTAATCTTTCCAAGAAGTGTCTACCCTTTTTTTTCAATAGGAACAAGCTCATTGTGTTCAAAGCTGTAATAATGAAAGGCATAATAGCTTGGTTTATTCAGCTTTATAATTCTCTAAGGCAGTGCTGACTGAAGGTTGACTAAACATTGGTTTTATGATATTGGTAAACTCTTAGGAGATAAAAAAATTGGGGATAAAGTCTTCCCAAAACTAATAAGATATTAATATGCAAAAAAATTAGGCAAATATTTTTTAATCCTTCAAAATCAAATTAGATTGCTGACTTATACCATTAACCTGTTAAATACAGCAAAATACAGAAATTACCAAATGGGTACTTCTGTTTTCTAGAGCGGCACTGATTAATCAGTTCAAGCTAGTCTTGATAGTCTCATTGTTTTAAGACAGGACTGTACCATGATGTTACAGTGTAGCTCTGCAAGATGCCAACTTTTAGAGCATCTTGAAAATTGCTTATCCATAGTGATTATGCAGAGGATATTGCAATATAAATTATTGGGTTCAATCATCTAAACTAAAGCATAGCTTTAAGTAATTGTTTTATACATAGCTGTGTGACACCAGCTGAGCCTAACCGCCTTCAGTCACCGCTTTTAACATTAGCAGTTAAGCCATCTTAAAGAAGCTTAGACATTCAGAAAATAAACTCTATCTGAACCCTCTGTTGCTCCCAGGAAAATGCCATTTGAATTTTAATGCTCTCATTCACAGACTGTCTAGATCCACCCAGTTTTATTTCACAGTTCTGTGGTCTGTATCAGACCTTTCTAGCAACCACTGTTTATCGCAAAAAGAGGGTTTCTAAAGACAACACGTGTATCTTAATTAAATTATTGATAAGTGAAAGGAAATAATCAGTTTCCACAATCTCAAAAACCTAGCAAAAACTTTCTGTCATGCCTTTTGCATTTCTGTTATTATTGAGACACATACTGCTTTTGTTATTGAGAGGTGTGGCCTATATGTTGGCACAGGGCAACTTTATCAAAGCAGCTTCAGCCTCCTTGCATTTCTCCATGCTTGAATACATCAAGCAATCCTGTGTTTATCCTTGCTTCTGAAAAAGACTGAATTGGAGCTCTGCTTAAAACCACTCTTGGCCCAGAATTTAGAATCTTGGATGTAAATATTGAAATTTTCCTTGCAGTTCTTTCAACACACAATCAGCAACATGTAATCTGTTTCTTTCTTTTTTGGACTTATTAAGTTAGCTTGAACCTTGGAAAATAATTCCATTATCATTAGTACCACATCTGTGCACCAGCTTTGCCACCCAGAAGTACAAATCTGGCACATTTGTTTTACATTATTCATAGATAATGAGTTTATTTTAAAGGCTTGATGCCTTTGTCATGTTTTTTATAGTTCAAGCTGCCATGAACAAAGTTAACTCCAAGACATTTTAAAAGTGCTTGTGCATAGACACTTATCCTTGACATGTTGAATGTCAACAGATTTGATTTTATATTAAAATCTATATATTTAAAATTTGCTGAACTATAGCAGAAATATGTTTACAGCTCAAGCTTACCTTATAATAAATGTGCCAAGCATCTGCAAGGTATAAAATTAAGAATTTTCCAGAGAATTTAACCCAAATATATTTGATTCTACAGTTTCTAATCAACACCAGTTCAGTATAGCAAAGATTAAAGAAGAAAATAGACCCTGTAAGCAGCCATAGGATGGAGGAACTAAGATTCTCAGGGCCCCAGCTTGCAATACCGGCTAAGGACTATATGGGTAAAAAAGTCCTCTTCACATCTTCAAATCCCTAAAAGCACTAGGAAATTTTGAGACCTGGACATCTAATTTTTCTAGATCACCTTGAAAGATTCAGCCTTCTTATTTAATGTCTTTCTCTCATTTCTTGTAACAAAATTCACCTTCAGAAGACTACAAAATCTCCTAAAGACCTACCATCAAGGCTTTAAACTCACTGTCCTCTTTCAAAAATGTCTGGAAGTGGTGGGCAGTTTGTTTTGCACCTGTAGGCTTTACAGTGGATCAGCTATAGATCGCCTTTCCCCCTCTGTGCTAGAATAGGCATCATCTCTTCTTCCACAGCCAATGAAAATTATGTATTCTGTACTCTAATAATTTTGAAAATACCAAAATACTGTGATGAAGCCTGAATCCTAATCTGCACTGCCAAATGTCACAGCACTTCACAGATCCAGGTATAACCAGAGACATTAAGATACCTATTATGGCACAAATGTGACCCAGTAATCCTTATTACACCATTTACTAATACAGTGTAAAACTTCCATTTTTTTTTGTATTGTTTTCAATTTTTCACCTTATTTTTTTAATAGTAAATAATTGTCTTGGAGCACACTTGGTGTGCTTCTGCTCCTGTTTCTGTTCTTTGACACTAGCGGTGAGCCCAGACAGAGGTGAAAACTTTTTTGAGAGAGTAGAATTATTAAAACGCAGCATGAAATAATAAAGTTTCCCCATGCTTTCCCTTTTTGTTTGTTCAGGCATAAGTATTCTAATAAGATTCGACCTATAAGTTGCTGAAATCAACAGGCACCTTTCCATTAACTTTAGAAAGTTACAGATGAGGTTTAGAAGGCTGATCAGTTTTCTTTTAGTCTGTATTAATTAGTGCCATAAAAATGTCATAAATGTTACAGGGTAAGCTGATACTTGCTTTGACTGTTATGGAAGGTCAATCACAGAGCAATAATCCTAGATTCTGGATATTAAATGTATGAATACTAACTGCCTGTGAGAACATCTTTTTTTTCTGTCTCTGATGGTTTTTTTCCTACTGCTGGTGAATGCTATGGATCAAAAACCATACAAACTTTTAAGGTTTTGGTATATATACAAAGTGGATTTTTGAAAAATATTCACTGTTAATGATACTGAGATTAGAGAGAATGAAATCCTTTTAGAACTTCATTTTGCATGAGTTTCTAGAAACAGACCCGAAATCAATCCGTGATTTTTAAGCTGTTAAGATTCTTTTTGTTATTATTTTTTTTAATTCTTTTTCACATGATATGTGATTAGAGTGGTATGCAGTTAAAAGTATGATTTTCATCATTGGATCTCTCTGTTTAAAATAAAGGTAACAGGTAAATCAGGAGAGTATGCAAATGTGAAACCAAAGATTTTCAATGTTTTCTTCTATTATATGTTTTACTCGTCTATACTTAAACCCTCTTTGGTCTCCCAGTATGTTTTTAGAATGAAAATTGAGTGCCCAGGGATATAAAAAGTGTCTTTTTCTCTGTGAGAAATAACCTGCATGTCCATTGCACCAGTGCTACTAAGATGCTATTTGGTGTATCATTCAGCACAAACAGGTGATGTAGCACCTACCAGAAGAGTTCAGGAGATATTTGTGAGAATGGATTATTTAGCTGTTTCCATCCATACAGTAATGGTAAGGAAACAGGATTTGATCTGGATTTCAGATTTTGTGAATCTTCTGTTGACATTAATGTGCTCTGGAAGAAGTCCAGGATAGCCGCTACAGTATGTTAACAGATCAGCTTTCAGTACAAAGGATGCACGAGCATATTGCAAACTGTAAGTGTATCTACTCTTCAAACGTATTCTGAAAGTGTATGACACTTTAAAGGAACAGTAGAAAATGTATTACCTACTTGAAAATGTGGAGGGGAACAAGGTAGAGTGGATTGTCTGAGTAGATTCTCAAAGTGGAGCTGTCCAGCAGAGTTAATGCAGTTTCAATCTTCTCTTTAAATGCAAAAACTTTAAAGAATTTTAGTGTCTAGTATTGGAGTCATCTATTGGGTCAGTCAGTGAAGCAGCAGCAGCAGCAGCAGTGGGGACAGCATTGGTGACTGAGGCAAGTCCAAGGGTGAGGGTTGTTCTGAGCTGCACAGGGGCATTCCTGAGCTCAGGGACACCTGAGCAGCAGCCCTGAGACCCGTCTGGATCTGGAAGGCCTGTACAGCCAATCAAGCATGAAGGGGGCATTTCCAGGAGCAGAATGGGAGATTTAAACAGATCTAGGGAGCGTGAATGATCCAGAGTGTGACAAGCAGGGGTGTAGCGTGCAGTGAAGGTGTGGCATGGTAGTTTGCATGGCAGTTCGGGTAGGGGGACAGGAAGAGCTCCTCTACAACAACCTGGGAGGAACCAACAGAGGCAGATAAACAGACTCGATATCTGGTGAAGAAGAGCACAAAAAGATCCCTTCAGCCTTAATAGCGTAGCAGTGAAAGCTTCTCCGGTTGTGGTGTTGATATGCTGTAGAGCTCATTCCCCTGCAGCTGCTGGAGTCACAGACCCAGCTGTGTCAGAGGCCTCCAGCCAGCCAGACCTGCCGACGGCAGATGGAGCTCTCCAGGTCACAGGTTCCAGGAGTGACTGATGCCTCTCCGTGGGGCTGGGGCTGACAAAGGGTTCTGTTGCAGAAGGTGTGCTGTGGTTAAGGACCTGTGTCACCAGGGGAGGGAGCTACAGGAGGAAGTGAAGCCAGGATGATGATGCCAATGAAATATTCTTCGACTGACTTCAGGCTACTCAGGGAATTAGTAAATAAGGACCATTGAGAAAAAATGCTTTTGCAAGTGCTGGGGTCTGTCAGTGCTGGTCACTTTTCCATCACCTTCCAGGGGCACAGGAGCAGGCAAGTCCCAAATGTTGCAAGTCAAGGAGGCAAGGCAGAAGGCTGGCTTGTCTGAATAGGAATCTTGTCCTGGAAATAAGGACATAAGAGAAANTAAGTTACATTGTATTTGAGTTAATGAGAAAGAGATTAGTTATTTTCAGGGATGCAACAGTCTCCAGACACTCAGGAGTATCAAACCTTCATTGTAGTGGAGAAGCAGGTGGACTCAAAATCCTGAAAAGTAATTATTCAAGGGTCTGTTGAAGACAAAGGCTGGAAGCAGGTCACTTCACATACCAGGAAGAAGGTTCCTCCTCCTCCTGAAAATTTAACAGATAGGACTGGCACCTTCAATATGTATGAGGCCCTGGAACTAGAAGAAGAGACAACTGATGAGGTGGGAA
>VYZQ01028275.1:37762-53038 GCA_013400655.1 Mystacornis crossleyi
AGTTCACATATACCTTATTCATCATCTTGTAGCTACTGTAAATCTCTGTCGTACTCAGTTTTCTTCTCTTGAAACTGAAGAGTCACAGACTCCTTGGTGTCTCCTTGTAATGCAATGGCTTTACCTCCTTACTCATTTCAGTTGCTCCTCTTTGTACTTTCTCTAAGTCCACTGACATTTCCGAGATGTAGAGATCACAACACATACGCACAATATTCAGGATATGGGCATATCAATGTTTCAAATAGTAGCAAAATACTTTTTTTTTGCTACCAATACTTTTTTGTTTTTTCTCAGTACTGTTCCTGATGATGTCATTTCTTTTCATACAGATAATTCCACTCAGCTGACAATAATGAATTAAATCACTCCTCTGAGTTGTACCTCTCATTTCTGAGCTCAGCATCATGTAAACATGATTTGGATTATTTTTTTCTGCCTTAAAGTTATCTACTCTCAAGCTTATCTGTTGAGTTTTTCCTAGTTACTTGTTTCAGTTCTCTTGATGATCCTTACCAGCAGCACGGTATTTGATTTTCCAAAATAACTTACTATCACCTCTGAAATTGGAAATTTCACAATTCACTCCCTTTCCCAGATTACTGATGAAGATCTTGAACCAAACTGGTCTGAATACAGTTTCATTTATGACCCTTCTACCCACTCTTGACCTCTTCAAAAGTGACTATGGAACCCTTCCGGTTGCTTCCTATCTAACCATCTTTCAATCCACTAAAAGACTTTCTATTCCACTTTAAAGCAGTTTTAGTTCCTCAAGAGTCTTTGGTTAAAAAAACTGTCAGAAGGTTTTAGAAAACGTGTTCAGACCACTTGATCCCCTTTGTCCACACATTCACTGGCACACCTGGTAAACCAGAATGATGAAAACTCCACCAGTGAAGCAGGAATAACCCTTACTGGAACCCTCCCAATAAATCACCTTCTTTAATATGCTCAGGGACCTTTTATGCATCACAGACTCAATGACCTTGTTATGGGGGGAGGGCAAATTCACCAGATTGTAAGTTCCAGGAACTGCCCATCCAGACCTCCCTTTAAAGATGGGACTGCTAAAACACCACTTCTCTGGCACAGTAGACTACAAATTTTTTTAAAGATAGCCTTCAAATTCTCTTAGTCCTCTTATTTTCCTTTTTATCTGTCATGTATTATAGGCTTTCCTTTCTTCTCCTTTGTGCAGGCATCCCATTTTCTAACTGCCATTTTTTTCCATAAGATATTAACTTTTTCCATTTCCCATCATTTGCTGTGATAGCTTTTCCCCTGAGCCTTGAAGAGATTTCATTTGATGACTTCATTTTCTCTGGAACCGCAGTACACAGTTTAACTGGGCTTGCAATACATACTCCAGGCACTTGCTTGTGGAACAGGACATTTTTGTTGGCTGATTGAATTTTTCATTTTGTTTTATTTTTTAATGTCTCTTTTTTCATTTAGTGCTGTTCCTTGAAACTGAATATCTGTCTGCCAGATTTGTCTTTTTCTCTCATGATACAAAATTAACTTCAACTTTATTGTGATCACAATTACAGAGTGGCTCACCCACTAGTAACTCTTGAATGAGACCCTGGTGCCCCCACTGAGACCAAGTTAAGGGTAATGTCTGGGTTTCTTTTTGCCCCTCTGGGCCTGAAACAGGCTAATGTAGGAAAGAGCTTTTTATTGCATTGAAAAAAAATTCTTCATCTCATCCTTAGAGGCACTGAACTATATCTAGATAGTTAAAATCTACTATTATTTTATCTGTCTTAACTGCAGCTTCTTCAGTTTTGCTGAAGAAAATGCTATATTTTTACTATCAAAGTCCTGGATTTCAGCAACAGATTCCCCAGTGCTCTTCTTCTGCCACAGTATTATTTTTGAACTTCCCACAATATTATATTTGAACTTAGCATTATACCTCCTGTATTGTGCCTCTCTCACACCCTCTTATCCCCCCTTTACTTTTTAAAAAATTGATGTCCCAGCACCATGATAATCTTTTTCCTCCCTTAAACAATCTCTGTGATGTGTTTTCTGTCAGATTTGCTGCTTGGCGCCAACCATTCCAATTTTCTATCATTTTTACCATCGCTGCAGAAACATCTATAATTTTTGGTCTTGCTCAGTGTTGCAAATGCTACTGAACTGGCACTCTAAGCAGACTGATTACCATTCTCCTTTCATCACAGTTCTCTATTTACGTGCCTCCTGACCTTTCTGGAGGTGCACCGGACATTAGCCACACCCTCTCTGAGGATTGCATCAGACTGAACTGAGTGCTCCTCAGTGACTGTCAGCTTTCTCTTGATTCTAGTGTAGACAATCTTCTATGATAATTTTAACTTCCAGTGCCACTACCTTTGGTTAAAGTAAAGCTTATGTTTCTAGGATACAACATTCCCCAAATATTTATCAGTTCTTAATGCAAACAAACCCCTCTGTTCTATACCTTTGAGTCAACCCTGCCCTGAGGCTCTAGACCTCTTCCCACCCCATGGGCCTTACACTGGAATTGGCTGTATTTCAGAGCAAGGAGGTCACAGAGGCCAGTGTCTCACCCAGGTGCTTGCATTTGCCATAAAGGCTGTTTCTCCTACACTGCCACAGGTTGCTGGTAGCAACACGGCCCAAGATGAGAAGCTCTTTCTCTGCTCCTCAAACCAAACTAATCAAAGTAAACTAAGATCTTCTGAGGTCTGCTGCTGTTGCACTCCACTGCAAAATTCTGTGATCCTCTCCAGTCGGATCCACAAACTCGGCTATCCACATGCCTACGAAGCAAGAATACCACTCTCACCACCCTGCTTCTCCCAGCCCTGAAGACCCCTCAGCACAAGAAGACACCACAACACCAGCTGGGTGCTGGATCTTGTTCAAGAGCTGTCTTACCCTGAGACTTGCATACTTCTCAGCAACACAAGGCTATGGGAGAAGCAGGGATGTGTCCCTGGACCTCACCTGTGAACCTCTCTGACTCTCCTAGCTGCTCCCATTCTTCTTCTCTCAGCTAGGGAGAGCAACCCTGTCTTCCTGGGCTAGAGCTGTGCATCCCATCCACTTGTAAACGTCACTCCTTCCTTCCTGCTGTACCCTGAGCAATGGACAAGGAACTTCACAGCCCATTCCTGGACTTCCATTTTCTCCTTGAGCTTGAAACGTGATTTTGAAAGCATACAGTAATTTATCTTCCCTTCAATAGATAATGAAGATTATATTATCCTCTAAATCTATTTTACCCTTATTAAGATAGTTAGCAACAAAGTCAAATCCGGCCTGAGACCTACCGTGCTTACTTGCCTTCTAGGAGCCATCCTGACAAGCTGTCAGAATTCCTGAAGGCACTGCCATTGTTCTCTTCATTTCACTGTCATTTATGGAGGCAAAACTGATGCAAAATGCTTCCTCATCTTGATGTGAAAAGATTTTATTTCCATATATACATATGGCTGTCTACAATTGCTCAACATGTAAAGAATTACTGAATTAGACCTCGGGTCTTCACATCTTTTTTTTCCTCTTTTTGCTCTTATTTTATTTTCTGCATGAATTTATTTTCAAAGAAGAAAGCATCTGATTTGGTTTTAGTAAATGTTAAGATAATAGATCAGAAGAATATAATTTGTTTTCATACGATTTAATTAATTTAGCATTTCATATTACATGATTTCTATGAATTTGCACTGATCTACCTTGACTGTAACAGATTATTTTTTAAAACTCTATGAATGGTTTGTACATTTCATTTAAGGCTGTATCCTCAACTGCAACAAACTGATATCTTGTCTTTTTATGATTGCTGCTAACTGAGAATTTGGCTCTGTAATTTCAGATAAAAGGTCTCTTCACCAATGACATCAAGCCACTTTGAGACATATATATGAACCAGCTACTGGTGAAGTATTTTAGTAGCCAAGAGAACACAGCTCAAGGCCTTCAGTTTCAGTTATACATGATGGCTCAGATATCTAAAACCTAGTTGTCTAGGTAAAACCAGGAATCTAATCTTATTTCATAGTAACGGTGAGAAATAGTCAGGAAATATTGTGTTTAGATGCTTATCCCAGGAAAGAAAGCAAAAGGAAACTGATAATGTCTCCAGACCTGCAGGAGTAATATAAGAAATGAAGAGAACTAACAGCAACATGCTAGAGATGGTATCTAAATAGAGAATACTGCTGTGGCGAATTCAGAGAATGAAAATGAGTAAGAAAGGATGAGGAACTAAAGAAAAATTTCAGATCATCAGGCCATAGCTATAACAATTTTCTTTGTTAAAGGACCATGACAGCCTATACCACATATGACTAGAGAAAAAAAGAAAAAAGGCAAAAAAGGGGGAAGACGAGGATGCACAAGAGGACACACACAAGGAAATGATAGAATTTTGTAATTATATTGCATTTATAAATTTTCAAGTGCCACACCCTGGATGATAGCTGTTCAGGGTAACTGCAACCTGAGGCACAATCTATCAAGTTCCTAATTCAGGTCAACAGCTTGAACAAAATAATGATAATATCTACTTTTCTTCAGCAAGCTGTGATTTTGGCTCTGCGAATTCTCTTTAAAAGCTCTTCAGAAACTAGAGCCACAATTAGTAGATGCACTTCTTTAGTAGATGTATTATCTTTCTCTGATACTTCACATCTGTTCTGACTTAAAATCTCAACACACTCAGAAACAAATTGGTAATATATTTCAAGACAACACTGTCTGACTTTGAGTAGATGCAGTATCAGGCATGTAAGCATGGAAACAACAAAGCAGCACCATTTTTCATGACTAACCATTAGTAACTTAAAGCAACTCCACAGGGATCAAAAACTGTAATGAAGACAGAGTCACTGGGGATGGCCAGTGCTCCGGAGATGGCACTAACCTCACTCTGCATTACCCCATGTCAGCACATTGCAGACCAGCAATGCTTTGAGAGCTGGGGACAATAAATTTAGGAGCTGTGCACATAAACTCAGGGAAGAAAACAGACATGAGGAAGACAAAAGGAAATGAAAAGAACATGGTTAAATATCCCCAAACGGCCAAATCATCCCCTGACACAGGACAGAATGGCCCTTGGCTGTTGATTCGGGAGGTGATCTGGTGGGGTGCCACAACCTTCCGAATCAACTCCAGCAGAAAGCTGCTCGGCAAGCCTCTGCGCGCGCGCACACACACACACACACACACACACACACAGGATAGCTTCTTCGACAAGTCAATGGCAAAGAGATGGGAACGGTCTTCATACAGAGCTCCATGACAAAGGTTTATTCAAGCCGCACACGTGAAAGCTTACAGTGACGAAAAGACCATGAACAAGATGGGGGGAGGGGGTGTCCAGGATTATATATGGGGGCGGGGAAAGCATCAGGGACTGAGGGCACGGGGGCAGTGCATAGGCGGGACTGGTGTACAGGAGCCAATGGGGAAACTCTGAGGGAGTGGCAAAGGAACAAGGGCCAACAGGAGAGCAGGGAAGGGAGAATTTTCTAGGGCAAGGGACATATAGGGTAGAAAGGGGCAGGAAAGCCAATGGGCCAATCGGGGAAGCAGAACTGGGCTACATTAACATAATGGAACAAAGCATCCTGGGAGAGGCCTTTTCTGTAACCATAACCAGAGGATCTCTTAGGGTTCTCCCCTCCAGGGGACCCTAGTGGTTGCTCTGTCAACAGGCCCAGTGGCCTTCACACTTGTTGTTTGCAGAACTGTGCCTGCATTCTGCTCTGACAGTCCTTTTTTATTTTATGTAGTTTTCTCAAGAAAAACATGGATAAAGGGTTTAGAAACTTATATGTTCCTGAGATGCAGAATTACTTGATCTCACTGATAGAGTCATCGCACAGAAATCAAGAAGAGAGAAGAGTCATTAAAAGAGGATATTTAAGTGTGCATTTCTCAGTATTAACAGAAAATAAATATTTCTACATTCATAAGAGCCACACAGTGATTTTGTTGCTGTTGCAATGTAAAAAGGCAGTTATGACAACCTACCATGATTTCCAGAGGATACATTTTCAAATATATATTTATTTTTACTGCATGCTTTTATATTTTAAAACACTGTAAGACATCTTAAGTTACATTCAAAATACTTCAGAGATTTCCAGAGGAAGGTGAAGAAGTTGGGCAAAGTACTCTGTAAATATACTCAAAAGATAGTTGGAATCAAAATAAACTCCCATCTAAGTATTTCATGTAACTGTAAAGAAAATAAATTTAACATTCCTTCCACTATAAATCCCTGAGAATTATAGAAAACATCTTTGAAGTCTTCAGGTAAAGATTCAGTTAAGGACTGATAAGGTGTTTTCAGGGAAGGAGCGCTCCTGCTCATTTTCAAATAGTCTCTTCCCCTGACGCTTCTTGTCCTACCAGAGAACAGGGGAGGAAATATTGTCCTTCTACCTCACCTTTCTCCCCAAGAACATCAAGTGCAGAGGGGGACAAGGTGAGAGCCACCACATGGGTAGGCAGTGACCAGCAGAAAAACCTTCTCTCAGCACTACAGCAAAACTTGAAGAAGCAGGAGCAAAGTGCAAATCCTCCCCGAGACCATGAAAACGGGAACTGCCCTTTACACAGAGCAAGAGAAGTGTCACAGTTTTGCCTGGGAATAGTGTTTCCAGGAGGAGCTGCATAAATCTCCAGTCTTAAAAGGGCTGTAGAATAAACACAGTTGTACTGTTCGGGGAGGAGAGTTTAAAAAAAAAAAAAAAAAAAGGAAAGGAAAAAAGGGAAAGAAAGCTGTCTTACAACTGAATTGGAAACTACAGCCACTTTTCTTTCTTTTAATAATAAATCTCATGGCACACATGATTGAGGCAGGAGACCAGCATTTCAACCAAAGTCAGAGCACCAGTTTGTCCAGTGGGGTAGAGCAAGGAGCTGGGGGAGAGAGACCCCCTTTTGATCAATCAAAATTTTAGTTCTGTCTATATCTCCAAGACACTTGAGATTAATTTCCCTAACACATTACTACTTTATTTTCTTCTTAGAAGAGAAATGAAAAGGCAGAAAGGAATAGTATTCTCTGCAGAAAAGAGGCTTTCTCCCTTCCTTTCATGTCAAATAAGGTGAGTAAATGGATTTACATTTTAAAGTAATACGGGGGGAATAGAATGGGCATTTTCTCAGGTAAAGACTGCATCACTGAAAGTTCACTGGCTAGAAGCAAAAAAATGGCAGGGAGCAAAGGGTGGGGGGTAGGGATGGAAGTGAATTTTTTATCTGAACTTTGAATCAAAATGGCCAGAATCTGGCATCCATCCACACACTGAATGCTTCCTGAAAGGAATTGTCCTATATTGAAATAAGGGGAAACCAGGCAGCCTCAGCTACTGAAATGGGAATTGCACAATGCAATTTGCTTAATTCTTAAGAAAACTTCTTTTTGTGGGGAGAGGGAATTGAGTATTTCTAGAATTCCTAGAATTATTTTCTTATAACAAATGAAAAAAAAAAGATGCATTTCCAGTTTTAGAAAACTCTGCACATAATGCAAGTATTTATGTCACTCATACATTATAGCAGGAAAGTAAGGTGGATTTTTCCTACTTTAAGTTTTAGTGAAAAAATCCTAGCTGAATGACACAGTAATTTTTTTTTTTTTCCGAATTCCATGCAGTTTTTGATGGTTATTTTTCTTGCTGATCTCTAATAGGGAAATTACAAGAACACTGAGCCTGGAATGATATATAATGAGCTAAAAGTCATTTATTATCTTTGAAATAACCACGACATTACTTTGTTTTGTTAGTAGAATGGGATTATTTGGCCTGTTATGCTAAAGCAAACAAGAAGATAATCAGGTAAAGTTGTGAATACAAATTGCAAATTTTTGGTAAAGTACGTAAAAAAATTTCAGTCATGCATGAAGTTGCATTTAAGAATATTTAGACTGCTGGGGAAGCTACAGAAAACTGAAAGCAAAAACCAAGGCTAAGTCACTTTTCAGCTAAGACAGATGGAGAGAAAAATTCTCTGCAAATTCTTATTAATTCAAATCAGGATGAACTGGTACCCTTTGATGGATAATGATCAGAAGAGAAGGCTGCAAGAACAGAACAAAAGGAAATAAGTAAAAAGATCAACCTTTGAAATCATCAAAAATACACACTCAAGACAAACATACTAGTGAAACCAGAAAAATCTGATCTAGTGGAAAATAAAACCAAAATTATAGGGGGATGTCTCCAAGGATATCTGGTTTTGCTTTGAAAAAGATTTTGTCTGAACAGGCATGGAAAAACTTTGTAGGCAGGAGATAAAACATGCTAGTAATCAGAAGTTAAACAAGATCGTGAAATAAAATGGATTAGAATTTGTGACAAAAGTAGTAATCAGCCTGCAGTATGAAAGGAACTGCAGTAAAAATGCTTAGACCTATATGCTTCTGAAACAGGATTCTTAACTCTGAAATTTGTTTCCATCTCACATGAAGCAGGTCTACTGAATTCCAAGGACCTAATTTTCCTAAGAAGCAGTGTCATTTTGATTTATGCTTCAAGCACCATGGAAGAAAAAACCCCTGTCTTTTTACCACCAAAATTGTAAATGGGTCTGGCTTGTGGTTCTCATCCAAGTTTATCTGCATTCTTTTTCCAACATAAATCACTGATTTTGCATTTAGATTGTGGAATGGAGAAGAATAGTGTATTCACTCATAACATTAAATTTCAACTTCTGAATTATGTGGTAAATTACTTCTAAAAAACAGCTGTTCTCAACCATTTTTCTATATAATTTTTCTTGGTCAGATTTGTATTTTAAAGGATCCTCTCTTATTGATTTAAATAAATTGGAATAAACTCCAGAACAAGAGTCCTTCCATCAGTGACATAGCCCTCCTTGGCCATATTAGACTAAATCTAGTAGACTGTCAAAAATGAAAAAATAGTTACACAGGAGAGAATAAATATTTTTAATTAAAACAAGACTTTACAAAATCTAGTGCTAACAACTAATCACTATCTATTTAAATTTTTAGCAAAAGAAAAAGAAGAATTTTACCATGTGAAAAGAGATGCTTGTAATTAATTTGTAAATATTTTGAAAGACTTGCAAGAAAATTAACCCAACAAAAATGAAAAATTACCTTTAATTTACTCGAACATGTCCATGTTATATCCTCACCTGTTAATCACTTTGTGATATTTTGAGCTTTACAACTACTGCTGCCAAGACTTTGGTTCTATATTCAGACCAATTCAGGAGCAGTGTAGAGATGCACAATTTCTTAGTGATCCCAGAAAAAGAATGTTCCAAATCTGTAGCTGAATGTAAAGACACTCTCCTCAAGGCCTCTGGTCTCAGGCTTTGCCCATTGTGTTCTCCATAGGAATATCAGAGGTTTGGTGCATCATCTGCCACACAAGTATTTGCCATTTAACAATTCTCCTGCTTTCAAACATGAAATTTAAGGCAGCAAAAATACCAATCCAACCTGCCCCCTGAGTTATTTTTGTTTATCATTGCTAGTAAGGCTTAGGTAGATTTGAGTGTAGCCACTGAGTCCAGTCCTGAGTCCTGCTCACAGGAGTGTTAGATCTCATAGAAACTGTTCCTTTGGAAATACATTTGTATATGCGCTTACTATGTCTGTATGTACATGTATTCTGAACACAGTTAAGAAAACACACTGCAACCAGGTTCCCACCTTTAGACCACAATATATACAACTTTTTCGTGAGAATTAATTTTAAATGTACATCATGTTCTGATAATGACATTGTAAGTGAAAAGAATAAAAGAGTGGATAGAAGCAAAAACACAGAAAATAATCCAAGTATTCCTGCATTTTAGGTCAGAGTTCTAGGGTGCTGTATTCTGTAAATTCATGAGAGGGAGGAATTTAGTGACAGGCCAAAGTCTTCAGGCCTTAATTAATGTCATGGTGATGATAGATCTGCAGTGCACTCATTGCATTTCATACAAATGACTACACAAGTCACCTTTGTTAACTACTAACTGTTCCGTGGGAAGAAACAAAACAGTCACATGCATGAAATTATAATCCAGAAGAAAAGGTCATAGACCATAATTTTCAAAGACACTTAAAGTGATAAATTTAAAGTATTTATGATTTCAGTATTCTTTAGGTATCTACATCTTGAAGTTGTACTGAAAACCTCGGCTGCAATTCCTGCTTTCTTCTGGGCTACACCCTATCAGTTTATGAAATACAGGGTAATATTAATGGTGTTAAAATTCCACTCCCATTTCTAATGGTAGAAATGGGAGACATCACACTGGCATTTATTTTAAGAAATAGCAGGTAATCCATGATCTTTTGCTGGCTTCAGCTGGCAGATGTCTTTCTTTTTCCATCACCCATCTGAACACTTAGCTGAGAAACCACATCTCATTTTAGCTTTCGTGCTTGTAAATTATCTTTATTGGCAACATTTATTTACAAAGAGATGAGTGATCTTTTTTTTTTTTTTTTCAGTGAACAGTGTTCCATAGAGCATAACTGGTGTTTTCAAAAGATTTTTTTATACAAATTTTAAGAACACATGAAAGCCATGTGATTTCAGGGCAGACTGATTATAAACTCAAGCTCATCTAGAGACCAAAGATAGCATGCCAGACCTTCACAGAACTCATCTAGAGGGCTTTAATCATCTGGAATAAGTATATCATGGCCTGATTTGCTCTGCTCTCAGAGAAAAAAAGCAAACCAAAACAAACCTAAACCAAGGGCTATGCCATTTTCCCAACTGGATAACATGTTTCAGGTATTTGTTGAATTTCTTGTCTAAATCTGAATGCAGACTTTAAAATGAAGCAGAGGTACATTCATCACTACAGATCTGTCACAGTGGAGCAAAGAAGCACAGCTGGACCAGGGCTGAGGGTGCTCAGCCTTGCATGTGCTTCAGGAGAGACACTGAACAGGGTATCCAGGAGCAGCTGACCTGCCTCAGTGGACACATTGCTGCGTGCAAACTGTGGTGGTTCAGGAGCTGCTTCCCAGCTCCACTCATCAGCAGTGCAGTGGCAGCAGCTCCCTCCAGGACAAGGGCAGGGCTGCAGCTGGTGCCTGGGCCACCTCTGCTCCCAGACATGACAGCACAGAGGGGCCCACACCCTGACCCCTGACAGTCACCCACATTTGTCAGGAGCGTCAGGAAATAAACAATGACCCCTGTTTAGACATCAACATTATCACATGCAATCTCCTGTTGAATTACAGAGGTCTTTTGTTTAATTCTTTAATCAATATGTTCATCCACAACTATATCTGACTCAAAACATAAGTGACTGATCGTACTACTCATGGAAATGTATTTCACATATTCAGTATAGCTCAACATCAGTGATAAGCATTTAAAATTATCTGTTTTCACTTTGAGAACAGAACACTTGGAACAGAACAAGTGGAAGGAAAATTCATATTAAGTATCAGACCAAATCTCTCTGGACAGTAGTCAAAGGGGCAAGGTATTGGTTACAGCACTAGACAGGAGTTTCAGAGGCTCAGAATCAGTAATTCCCCATGCTTTGCATCTTTCAAGGGGTCTGAGCATTAGCAGAGCATTCCATAACCCTTTGTTATCTTGGTTTTACTAAATGTTAATCTTACAGGAGGAGATTTTGTTACTGTTAATGTTCAGGATCTAAATATAAGTTGGGAATCTCAAAAGTTTGCTATTACAATGCAAATATATAGTAATGATGTTAAAATCAGGATCACAAATGTTTCATTCCTTTGTGTACATGCCACAGGGTGAGAAAATATTACATCATTGAATATGTAACGGAAGATCTGCCAGAAGGCTGTAAATTACACTGAAATACCAGAGCCACAGGTTTATCCTGCACACAAGTGCAAGAAGGAAATTCACACTTTGCATCAAGCACAATACTTGATGAATTTCACCAGCACATTATTTTGCCCCGTGTCTCTAAAAAAAATCTCCCAACCACTCAATCTCTTGGCCCAGCATTCACAGACTGATATAAAAGATTGGCTAGAATAAGTAAGGTCGTTCCTGTACTTATTACTTAAATAACCATTACTTATTACTTAAATAACTTAAATAAATTACTTAAATAATCTAGTGTAGGCCCTGGTCTGCAACATTTCTCCTCAGCTCTTTTCATGCTGTACAAAAACAGAACACTGTGTCCTGTCCATAGGGGCTGACAGTCATAAGCAAATAAAAAAGATAAGAGGGGGCCAGATGACCGGGTCCCAGGAAGCACAGAGATAGTGGCTGTTAAACTGATAAGCAGTCCATGCATAGTCAATTGTTTGCGTGCTTTTAAGCATCACAGTTTTCCTTGATGAACACACAGTGCTGAAGAAGTGATCTGAGAGATGATAGGGAGGCATTTTTGTCAATGCTAAAGAAGGGGGAAGTTTGAGAATACATTCATGATTGAAAATATAACAAGTGGGCAAAGGAAACTGGCACCAGAGGTGGATTGCAATCTGGGAGTAAACAGCTTGACATGGCCTGAGAACCAGAGGAAAGGAGGAAAGCAGGGAAATGAAAGCCAACCCCTCCTCTGCAATGCAGTGGATGAGAGTACCCTGCTCAGGGGCTGAGAACTTGTGTTATTATGGCATTTGAAGAAGGTGGAACTGATAAACTGAGGAGGATGGGATAGATTATAGAATGACAGTCTGACACCAACTGTTGTTCCAAAATGACAATGGGTGTCTATTTGTAACCACAAGCCCAGGGCTTTATAACACAGGAGTGTGACAGTGTATTCCCCAGTCTCTTAAATCTTCAAACTTTAACATTTCCAGTGCAGAGTTGCTGCTGCCTCTTTAGTTTATGCAAGTCCCTTTACTGGAGGAAGATTTTTATTTCTAAAGCAAGACAAAACCTCTTAAGGATTGTGATACTCAACATGTAAAGTTCCTCAGCAAACAAGCCTTCAAAGCTACAATTGCAAATGCAGATTCAGGATGACAAAAGAAACTTGGTTCAACAGGGCTTCATCTCTCTTGTGAGGACCTGACCACCATGATCTGACTCTTTCGAATGTGGTGTGTTGTGGTCTCCCATTCAAATTCAGAAAAGCCAAAGTGAATGCTACAGTGCCCCCTTCCCTCTCTACTGATATGGATAGCAGCTGGTGGGGTGGGATGCAGTTTGCCTGGGAGGCAATCTGCACACACAACCCAAAGCACCACTCCAAAAAGATTTTCTTAAGCGTCCCTCAGACTGAGGTCAGGTGCTGATGGAGTAGTCTTTGCACTAACATCTGCTGAAGTAATGATCTCCCTCCCACCTCACTACTCAGTGGTCTCCTCCTCATGCCTCTCAGGGCAGCAAGGGACCCCTCAACTCTGCCATCTAGTCACACAGCTGTGCCATGAACCAAATGACTGAGCCAGTTCTCTGAGCCTGTTCACAGCAGTTTTTGTAAGTACCACACTGGGGAGGGCACTTTGGCACGTGGACAAGACTAAGCATGAAGTCCAGAGGTACTGGCTATGAGGAGGCAAGTATCACCACTGTGGACAAAATCCTGGTAAGCTACAGCCTCATCCTTTAGTTAAGCTGATTCTGGAGCTGGGTGAAAGCGTGAACACTATTTTCTTTTCCAGAGTAAATAACTTGGAACAAAGTCAGGAACAGAAGGGGAAGGAGGGCCCGAGATTTTGATACGGTTTTTGCAGAGCATCTCAGAGCCGTGACTGACTATGACTGTAATATCTTCACCTTGTTACATGCAGTGACCCTGACTGTAACACCAATGGAGTTTCCAGACTTCAAGCAGGTGCCAAGGGAGGACTTTTGTTACTTTGCCACTTGGGTGGAATTAAGATATTGAATACCAGAGACACAGATTATGTGTTTTACAAATGAGCTAGATTTGATCTGAAAACTTTTACAGACCTACAGATTTACTACTGACTTCAACAAAAGTTGTCAGCACCTAAAGAGTGATGAACATGTAGGCGGCTAAAACTGTTTTCAACCCACACAGTCTCTTCACACCCAGGTTGCCACAGACACCCAGACCTGTTCTGAGAAAGGCTAACATGCCCCAACAGCACCCAACTGCCAGACACAGTGAACGCAAGGCTGAAGGATCGAGAGGTGGGTCTCCTGTCATGCATAACTTCTTACTGCTGGAAAAGTTTCAGTGCCATGTTCAGAGCTCTGTGCGCCCAGAGGCTACCCAAATCTATTTAGCCTCTGCTACCAAGTTACAAACATCTGAACAAAGCTCAGAGTATTCCCAACATGCTTTCAGATCCAGAAAAATAGTAGGAGAGTGAGAAAATCAGTGCTCTATTGTTTGACTTGGCAGCATTATTTGATCAGCTGCTAGTCACAAGCAAAGAAGCTAAAAACAGACTTTGATCAAAATACTGATTTTTGCATGTAAATTCTGCTTCAGAAAAAAAAATGGAAAATAGGACATCTAGAATGTCAGATGACAAGAAAAAGGTATCTAATTCTCAAAGATATATTGTAGACAGAATATGAAACTTCTGATATGTCCTAGCCAGAAATACTTTGTTTTGAGGCATTTNTGCATATGTACACATGGAATCAGAAAATTTTAGCTGTCTCTGGCTGTGAGGGAAAAGCAGATGCAGTTGTGGAACTCAAGTCCGTTGCTCGCTGAACCGTGGTTCACATCACTTGTACTCCGGCTGAACCAAGTGCCGTACATAATAGGGAATACATTACTTTAATAAGTTAATTTAGCAGTAGTAAAAAAATCAGTCTCTCTCAAAACAGCTGATTTGTTTTACTTCTTTTCGCTTCTATTCAGTTCCACAGTTATTTGCTTTCTGACTGTAATTCTCTAAAATTGTGCCAAATGTGTTGCAGATTTTTATCATAGCATATCACGATAGGATCTTTCCAGCCCATGAGAACATAGAGCCAACAAAGCTCTTTTCCCTTCATTTCCTGAGCTACTGGCAAAAACAATTTCATTTTCAGGATGTTAACATCATTATTTCTGGCTAAGAAAATAATAATCCGTCATTAAAATGCTGATAAGTTATCAGCAAAGAATATTTTGATTGTGGTTTCCATCTACAAATACACATTTATATGTAGCTTTTTGGAAATAAAGGCACACACTTTCAAGGTGAATAATAATAAACCAGTTGCTGAGGAAGACTGTTAATAATGACACCAAGTGCAATTCATACTAGCAAAAAAACCTATATTTGATGAAAACACATCATATAACATAAAGAGGTCTCAATTTCACACCTAATTGTTTAGTTTGGGTTACATGCTGGAGTTTCCTTATATACAAGCAATATATATATATATAAATATA
>VYZQ01028275.1:54015-72561 GCA_013400655.1 Mystacornis crossleyi
ATATAAAGTTTCGTGGGCTGTCAGTTCTGTGGGGGCACGGTGGAATTGTTTGGTGCTCTGCAGAAAGAGTATCTGCAGACTCCTGCTCTTTTAATACTTCAGCCACCCGTTGGAGGATAGATGTGAAGCAGACACCTGACTTTCCTTCTACAGAAACCACAAAGCAAAAAGTTTGCAGAAGGGCTTGTGCAGGTCTACATCTCATCATCACCTGGAGTGAAGATACGGGTGAACATCACTCCAGGGCCAAGGGTTTCAGAGTTTCCACCATTATAGAACAGGTTGAAAAGGCTTTTAAACTCTGAAACACAGCACTCCTGGGAAAACCTGTTCGTTCAAAACCTGTGAAAAGCAAGAAAACTAAATCAAGGTGTCTTCTAAACAATGGTATTAGTTTTTCTTTTTTTTTTTTATTGGGGTAATCACAATAACACAATTATTATTCAGCATCTCTGATGACATTACAAAAAAAGCATCACTAGACATTCTTTAAAATAAATTAAATTAAATCAACTCATTGATAGAATGAATATAAACTGAAATTGTTTGTTTCACATAATTTTTAAATGCTTCAAATGAGTGTTGTTTTTGTATTAACTAATACCTCCTATTTCTCACAAATGTTAAAAAAACCCTTTCCAATAATTACAGTACTCTCAGTCCTGCTAGATAACTTCCTACAGAAATATTAGTGAGTTTTAATTACAGCAAGAAAAGTTGTGAAACATCTGAAAGCTTATATATATTGTGGACAGAGAGTCTAAAAATTGTGCTTTCTTTAGCAGCTTACCAAACCTTAATTTTCCTTTCCATTCCTTTGTCTTATGGTATAATTTTTTTTTTCATTGTAGAATTCAAAATATAACAGGTTTAATGGATTTCGTTTTTCTAGACCACTTCACGTTATATATAGAAAAAAATGTATTTGTATTCTAGGGTGTTCTTGTTTTGTTTTGACCTGAGGCAAACAAAGATCTTTCTTAACCTGAATCCAGTATTATACAACCCTTCTATTGAATCACAGACCTTAAGCTTAATGCTTTAAAGTTTCTCACTGCAAACTTTTTCTTCTCCTGTTCCATACCATCTTCCTTTCTTTTTTTTTTTTTGACCCCAGCACCTAGGTAATTCTGTGCATTCCTGACTCTTTCAGCCAATGCTCAAAAGTCATTGATAGCTCCTACAGTTATTGCAGAACAAATCAGTAAGGAACTGAACAGATTTTCACATTGAATAACACCACCCTAAAGAGTTTCCAGTTCAAACAAGTATTAGAGGACATCCAAAGAAATGTTTCTGCACTTAAAAGGTAGATGTTCCCAGCACTGAAAGGCAGACAGTGAACTGGAGTCACACCCTCACAGGAGCTGGACATGCCAGAAAGAGGCACCAAAGTCACCGTCTCTGTCTCTGACATGGCCAGCGATAGCACAAACAACGTATCAATGCTTAGAACTGGTCAACTAAGCATCTGTGTCTAAACAGTCACATTTTAAATTTCTCTGCTCTTGGACCTTTCATTCAGAGGTTTCTTCTCTTACTAGAGTGGAGCATCAACTGAAAAAAAAATGCATCTATATATTTTATGTCAAAAAACAGAGCTGTGCTTGACAAAATATCTTAAAACACAAAATAATGAACTAAGATATCATTTTGCTGTAACTGTAGTGCAGTTACAGCTATCTGCTAGACTATGGAAGATCATTTCAGTTCTTCACTAGATAAATTATTTCATATGACCAAAAGCTCAATCCAAGTCCATAATTGTTGCTCCCTCAAAGACTGCACAAAACACCAAGACAGTTCCTTTCAGATAAAATGCAACAATGCAGAAAAACATCCAAAGCTATTTTGTAATTCTTCCTCATACCAAGCTGCGAAGTACTTCGTAAGAAGTTTCAGTTAGTGCTTCCAAGCTTTCAACAAACCAGACTGGATTATTTTTGTTAGTTTTTTTGAAAGAAGAAAAAAGACTAACAGTAGGTATGATTATATTACAAAGGCCAACTTCAAAAGGTGACAGAAATAGTAAGTTCAACCATAGGAACAGTGACTGACTGGACACAGTTCTTAGACAACTCTCAGATTTATCAAAATGAAACTAATATGAGGGAATAGAGGAAGAAAATCCATTAAAAGAATAAATAAAACAACTATTCTTCTCAAGCACCCTTTGCTTTTGTTTCTATCCAAGTACTTATTGTAAAAATGTGCTTTTAGACCAGTGTTTATGTCAATACTTATGCATATATATGTAGAAATGTATGTTTCCAGGAAGGAGATACTGACTCAAAACTACTGAAAATTTTCAGATAAAAGCAATAGAAGTGTGGATGGCCAGAGATGGAGACCTCCACTAGAAACAATTACTAGGTGTTTATTTTAATTTTGGACTGAAATTATTGCAGATTTTTTTGGACAAAAAAAGTAAAATATAAAGAGAGATCTACAGTTACAGATATTTTTTACATCCAATCTATGAAAATGAAATACCAGGGACCCAACTGGTTGCATTACTATTTAAAGTTTTACTGTAAATATTATGATAAAAATAACTTTATTTGTAATAAAATACCTTAATATTGCCCAAACTATGCCTCCTAGAGATGCAAAAACACTGAGAAGCAAATACTTAGAAACAGTCCATTAAATAGTTTGGGAAATGTTATAAAATCAAGAAACTTGAAAATGTTTAACATGTCATAGTAGTATGAGCTGATGACGTCAGCAGAAAGGATACACTGAGGTTTTATACCGCTATAAATATGTGAAAGAGGAAGAACAAAAATCCCCAAACACAGCCAGTGAGGTCAGGAAGACAAAATAATTTCAAAGGTTCAGTGACATTGCAGCCTTGCAGATAGAAGCCAGCCCGGGAAAAGCACTTGTAATTTAGCATGAAGCAGAAGTTGGGTAACATACTGGCTAAATAGCAGCCAAGCTAATGAAACAGCAAACCCATGAAAGATGGAATAATGTAGTCTAAGTTTAGTTAAGGCATTAGAGTTGCAGACATAAACAATTACAAATTCAGATCAGAGTCACTGAGAGAATCCTCTTTCAACTCTCCTTGATCAATTGCCAGATACAAGAGCTAAAAACTCAAGAATTGCATAGCTCCCACTGACAGTAGGTGATGTGATCCATGTCTGTTGGTAAAAAAGCCAACTCACAACCAAATTAGGCAGAAAACCAAAGTCAGAACATTGTTGTAACCTGTTGTAGGTGCCATGCTTGCCCTACTTGAAAAACAAGAGTATCCAGTGAAGGAACTACAAACTAAGCCAAAACAAAATAATACAGCAAAAGTGGGTGTCTCAGAGGTAACAGCCATGACCAGAAAGGATTAGCAGAGACTACTTAAAAGGAAAAGAACAAGAAGGTAAAACACAATCTAATTCATCAGCTTAACACAGTGTGGGAGGCATGACAGTGCAGTGAACCATGATGAGTAAAAATGCAGTAGACGAAAACTAAAAAACTGAGAAAAAGCACAGTTTTGTCAAAAGCAAGTATCTGAGGGAGGACATAAAAAAAAATGATTGTGAGAAAGCAATCTAAGTTTGTCATTATAAAAAGCTGTATGAATCCAAATTTTCAGCTGTTGTAAAACGGCCCATGTTCAGAGAGCTCTTCCTTTACTTAAACAAAGATAAGAATCAGATGGGATTTGGGGGGTTTTTAGCCCTCTATCTCAACTCTACCATGTAGTAAATTTTTCTGTAAAATTCATACTATAGAGGCTGAACCTAAGGCACTGGTGGTTAAGGCAAAGAACGGTAAAATGGTTTTACAGAGAAGGAAATTTCACAAGTCTTGCAATAGAACTGATCTTGCTATTTAAATCCTTAGATGGATCTCAGTAAACTGTTGACCTCACATTGTCCTAATAGGAAAAGCTGACAATGATAGAAATAGAGTCCTTAGTGATGCTCGGCATCACTTTAAGTTGCAAAGCCCTGTGAGATTCTTACCCGCAGCTGTCCAGATTAGGACCTGACTGGGAGTGAACCAAGGTCATTTCCAGCATTTACATACAGATATCCTTTCTGTGTAAACAGATTCAGCACACATCCCTGCTTGTGGCTAGAATGAGATCAGAAGGTATTTGCATGCCCTAACCAGCCCTTCAGAAACACTCCTGGGCCAAACAATTTAAATAGTGACCAAGTTATGGCACATTTGCACTAGTGTAAGAGAAATCAGAATTTGTCTTTTGTTCAGTACTTTTTTCCATGATTAGCACAAATCCTAAATTTACTACCTGCAAGGGAAGAGAATACAGCCACTCTATGGCTAGTTTTGCATAATTACCTGCTCAGTCTGTACAGCCTCATTTTACTGAGAGCTGAGTCTTCCAGCTCTGCCTTCACACAGCACCTAGAACAGTGGATCCTTTCTCTTCGTAAGAATTTCTGTAAGAGAAAGTGTATTACATTTATATATATGCAGCCCTGCATGTGGTTGAAAGACACATTTGCATCTTTCCATTATATCTGCCAGCACTGCCTGCCCAGCACAGCCATTTCCTTGTGCCAAGTGTCAACATCTGATTGCCATGTGATTTCTAGCTGGCCACGTTCCTACTATACTGGCATGAGTACAGTAATCTGATGATCTAACAAGAAAAGTTGCAGCAGATTTTGACCCTGAAAAGTGGTTCTCAACCCTTTCCAAATGTGGCTATTAATATTTGTTTCTCCAATCATTCAACCACCTTGTCAGTAAAGTGCTTTGGAAATTTCTCTACTTTTTCCTGAGGCATAACTTCCCTCTTCACCTGAATTCTTTCAGCATGATTAAAACCACAAGTATTACTTATTTACCTGGCTTTATTCACAGAGAAGAATAGATTTGGTATTATCCACTTCCTGCTCAGATTCAGGGACACACATCCCAAGTACGTGTAAGTCTCCCCCTTCAGAGAAATTAATAGAAGAAAGAGAATTTATTCTGTGAAGAGGTGACCCCCGTGGGGGGATGGGCATGAGTGGATGCGTGGGGCACGGGGTTTCTCTGTCCCTGTTCCTTGGTCATGTGTACCCCAAATCCTGTCCCCCATTGGTCAGTTTGAATGTAGCCCGCGGGAATCCTGTACTTAAGGGAGTGTTCACGGGACCCCGAGGGGGGTTGTTCCAGACCTGTTCTGGGGAGCAGTCGCTGTCGGAGTCCCTGCCAGGCTCCGGCCATGTGCGGCCAGGGGGAATAAAACCTGAAAACATCTATCAAATATCGTCTCCTTGATTCTTCCACGGGCCAAGGCTGTCTCCCAGGGAAAGGTTGCAGCCACCCCACTGCAACAATTCTGTCCAAATTTTGCTGATGTGCAAATCTGAACCCAGAAAAATGCATCATAAGAGCAACTATGAGAGTGAACGTGCTTTTCTATAGTAATAAAAGTGCAGCAAATGTATTTGTTAAATTTCCTGCTTGCATTTTTTTTCCTCTGGTAGAACAGAGAATAGAACAAAGAATAGCGGTAGGTGATTAATTTTGCCTGGTTCCAGTGAATTACAACATAGAACAGCTCAGCTCTCAAATTAGTCACTCTCAGATAACTGATACAGAGGCTCACAGGCTCACGACAATCTTTCCTACAGAGATAATAACACTCGTTTATTAAGATGACCACTACAATCAGAGGGAGACAGAAGACAAATATGCAGACCAGTTGCAGTTGTCTCTTTGTGCCTTTTAACTTGCATCTTTAACTGATTAAACAGAAATCTGAAACCAACCAAAAACTGTTCAAGGAAGTATGGGTTGCAGGGTTTTTTCCTCCTAAAAATACATTTATAAATTCTCAAATGCACTGTTACACTAATTTTATCTGCATACTAATTTCAATGGCCTGTGCTTAATCTTCCTATTTACAGTGCTCTGTAAATTAACTGTTGGAGTAATTTACGTCTGAGTCCATCTATGCCAATGACTTCCTGAGGCATTGCTGTGGCATTATTGCAGTTCTATTTCTTATTTATCATGGCTTGGCCTGCATGCTGTACTAATTCTACACCTTAAAATATGCCTATTTTTCTGTGGCAGTTAGCATAGATCAATTGTATGTCATATGGTATATTACTTACCTGCATGGGGATCTGTATTACATAAACCAGCATGAAGGCTCCACAAAGCCTGCATTTGATAAGTCTCATGACAGATTTTGAGTTGTTCTTGTGGCAGATATAGGTTTTTCTTACTTCTCTTACCGGAAAAAAAGTTCAAAAATTATAAATTATGCAAACCCATAGTATTTCTGTACCTTGAATTTCCTACAGTGAGTCTGAGAGACAGAGGCAGAATCTGATTTAGCCACAAGAAGCTACTTCACTTTCTGCTTCAGTCTATGGATACAAAAAATAAATAAGACTGTCATAGGACAATGAAAGAAGACTTTGAAAGATTTTTATTCAGTGCTGCCACACTCACATTTAGCCTCAAAGATATGGGTCTTTTTGCACATTTCTATACAAAGACAAGGAGTCTGGCTTGTCCTCTGTGCATGATCCAGGCTGCAGTCAGTGCTGTTTTCATTGACTTCAGTGTCAGGGAATGAGACCTCAGACCACGTTAGTGTGAACATGGAGCAACGCCACTGAAGTCAGTAGAAGAGTTTGGAGTGCCTGTGGAAACAAGCCAACATTTGGCACTCTGGAATCAAACTGTAAAATTTCAGTCTTCTCACCAAGTTCTGAAACACCACAATTGCTTTCATTTCCAGTAATATAGTCACATGCAGAGCTGTGCAGAGGTGTCTTCCCACCTACCATCATCCAATTTGCAGAGGTTTTATTTCAACTTTTAGCTGCAAAATACTTGTGCAGTATATATCAACATAAATAACTTGAAGATTTATCCATTCTTTTCTCTGAAAAAGTTCCTTACTTCTTATGTAACAAAAGGATTTTTTTCTCTCCCATAAAGGCTTTCAGAATTACAGAGAAAACTCAGTTCTGGGAACCCGATAAAGACCTAAATATAAAGCAAACACATAAATGTGTGCTATCAGAAAAAAAATTATTTGATTTTCCTGAGAAGTTATGACTCATGTAAATTAAAAATGGTGGCATGTAACATTTCAGTGTATCAGAAAACTGAGCATTTTTGTATTTACATTACACTCATACAGAAACAATGATAAAAAAAAATTAATCACTGTTTTAAGGCTCTAAAGGCAAGGCTGTACAGTCAAGCAATGCAACAAAGGAATTTGAGCATTTTGCTAACTTATTCACAGACTTTACAATACAGTGTTGAGTGACATGATCACAAACTGTGATCTTCTAAAAGATCTGCTTCACAGAAGAAGCACAGGAATGCCAGTGTTTCCTCATGAGTGTTTTGCTTTTTTGCACAGCACTGGGCAAACTCTGACCTTCGCTTTTGGTGTTCATCTTTGGCTAGGTGAGTATTGCTGATCTTAAATGCATTGAATGAGAATTATTGTTTTCCTCTACAGACTGTGCTGTTCTCACAGTATTTTAGACCTGGATTTGAAATATAATAATAAAAAAAATCTGCTCTGCTCTAGGGATGTCACGCATCCTGTCCAGTCACCATGCAGGAGTTATACGAGCTTAATGTGTGCTCAGTCCAAGGGGAGTGTTCAAAACATCCCACCACCCTGTTGCCTTGGACTCTTCTTGGCATGTAAGAAATCAAACTCTTTTTAGAATCGTGGAAACTGGCAAAACCAAGATGATTTTTTCAAAAACTGTAAACACATCTGTCTACTAAACACATCTGTCTACTACCATAACAAATATCCTGGATCATAAAAGTGATTGACAGTATTCGAACTTCTGAAGAAAGTACAGTGCTCTTCTTGCCAGATGCAAAGAAGAAATAACAGTATTTTTCCTTAACTTCATTTTTGGAAATGGCCAAACCATTAAAAAAATAACTTTCCGAGTCAAACATTCCGCATGACAAATGTGTGCCCAAACACATTAAATTTAGCAAAGTTATACACTGCTATAAACATGGCCTTGCAGCATAAATGCATTTATTTTGATAAATATGTTTACACTGCAGGATATAAAAGAGCTAAGATATGAACTGGATTTGGAATTATCTGTAAACTAGTAAACAGCACTGAAAGGAAATATTTTAATGTATGTTTATTATCTAATACTTAATCTCTTCCTATAATTTTATTTAGGGAAAATGGCCTACTTTATGTCTATTATATGAATAGATATACCTGTGTGGTTTAAGGACTGACTTGACTATGAGAGGGTACCCAATATCACAAAATCCCCATCCCACATTCTGCAGCCCCCATTACCTCTGTTATCCATGACCAGGAAAAGAAAGGGACACAATTGCAGTATTTGTCCTCAGGTGGCAGTGCCTCCATCTGCTGCGACAGGTAAACAGTGTCCAGTTCTTTCTAAAGAGAATATCTTCTGATGGACTGTAATGAAGCAGCAGGAGAGAAGAGCTGTTCAGAGAAAATGAAGGGATGTGTGAAAGGGGAGCAGATGCTAGCAGAGGATAACCATTTCTTTCACTTGTAACCTTCTTTTTCTTAAGGCAATACATCAAAATATCTATTCAGGACAAATCTTTTATTAGATATTAAAAATTCAACATGTATTACTAATTTTGGAATTTATGAATTTGTAGATAAATGTCACCTCTCCACATTTCTTGAAGAGATATTGGTTTTCAATTATTTTGCTGTTTTATAATTCTGCATGGATTTTTTTCTCACTCATACATTAGCTGGTTTTATACTTCAAAAAAATTGCTTTCAGTAGAAAAGAAGTCAAATCCCTGTAATTGCTTGATGGTACCATCTTGTATTTTTGAGGTTAAAGCAAGACAGTGTGGAATTTTTTTCCTTACCCTCTTTCAACAGATGAGCCAGGAGCAGACAGTCAGTTGAAACAGTGATGATTACAAATGACAGCTTGTAGCATGTGTTATCACAGCCACTGTATACAGTAATTCTGCTAACAATGTATTTTGCTAACCATATAGATTCAGGGAAAATTGTTTTTCTGTAGGAAATCAACTGCAGACGAATTATCACAGTATGTCTTTCCCAGGATCTGTATGGGACAGGCATGCTTGTCCCAGCACTGCATGGAACAAATGCAATGTTAGTTTAAAAGGTCTTCGGCAGACATTGGTTGAAAACCAGGCCCCTTAAAGTTAGTAACTAAACATGCATAGATATCAAGGTGGCTGAGGTTGTTCTAATTACTCAAATAACTGTTGGACTGTTAAATATTTTAGGTTCAATTCAGCCTGTTCACAATATAAGAGCAGTCTTTTCTCTCAATGGCTTTCTCTCAGTTATTTTAATCAAATAAATCACATCACAGGCTCACAGTCAGGCAGGGATGTGGCAGGTTCTTGAAGGTGCCAGATGTGACCCTTGCTGAGCTTGAAGTTTTCCTGAGGTAACCATGAATTTTAAATTCCTCCCTTGAAGGACACAGTTCCAGTGTACATCACTTCAAATCTTTTCAACAAGAGTCATTACAGAACAGCTGCACTTGATGGACTCATAGAAAGTAAAAGATAAAATGGAACTATCCAGCTTAAAGCATGCCTGGACAAAAGCTTTAGATATGTCTGGCGACATATGGTGAAGACATGGGGCGACCCCAAAAATGGAAATGTAAGGGACTGCAATTGGGTAAAACCAAGATTTCCACATAGAAAGCTAAAGGAGGAGGAAATGTGAACTCTGGGACACCTCTCCCTATGCCTTAGTGGCAGCTTTTTTCCCAGAGTGACAGACGGTGTAGCAAGGACCCTCCCTCAGCTTTCAGCAGCAACAGCAGAGCTGTGCCAATTCACCGTCCTACATCCGCTCCGAAACCTTAATGACAATTTCAGCCAAATTACTCTCCAGCCAAAATAGCCTAGGTTCACAGGTTAAGTGTGCTGGTGTCATTAAGCTAAGTACAAAGAATAAACATGATCAATCTCCGTAAATAACAAAGAGTGGGTGGGGAACACACTTTGAAAACCAAAAAATAAAAACACAGTGAAAAAAAAATAACAAAGAGGGGACTTATTTATGCTACTGAGAAAGCTGAAGACATAGCTCAGAAGGATAGATATACATTTATAGCTTGAAGATTTTGACAATATTTTTTAACATTTTTTTTTTTAATTTGGGGAGCATTTTAAAAGGTTTGGGTCAGATTCTTCAGGTTCATTGATGCAAATCCTTTTGAAGCAGTTTAATACCCAATTTTTCATTATTATTGTGTTCTGTGAAAACTGTTCCATTTTCCCAGCACAGTGGGGACCTCTCAACCCTACAGAAGTAATGCCAAAGGCAAAACACATCGAAAGTCCTCAAAGGCACTACTTTTTCACCTCCAGTTGATATTTTTGGTAAATATTTTCAAGTTCACCAGGCTATGTGATATCAGCTCAAGTGGAAAGTTCACAAAAGATGGAGTTACAGCAGCCCTCTCAAGCCTCAGTTTGTGAAATAAAACCACCTTTCAGCAAGTGACAGAAGAAAAAATCGATATTATTCCAATGTCCAGAAGAATATTTATCTGTGCACTTGAGACTGTAGATGCATTTCAGTGGGATGTCCATTTCTGTGAACAGAGTATAAGGAAATGACAAATGAAATCTCCTGCTTTGGGTAACCACATTAGCTGCAGATATTTTTATATAAAAAATTACTGCAATGAAATGTTTAAATACAATCAATCAGCAATTCCAATTATATAATTTATAGAAGGAAATTCACTTCTTTCATCAGCCTGCAGACCAAGGAGTGTATTTGAACTGTCAGGATAACAGGAACCACCAGGGAGTCCAGAGAGCCTCTTCTGCTGGCTCAGCCTCTCTCACCTTCTCTGGAGGTACACAGAGTTGTGAGGTCATGAGAAGAAAAATCATGACTCCTTGTAACTTCACATATTCCTACTGCCCAGACACCTCTCTCAGAGTATTTCTAGTGTAATTTGTCTGGGAAAACAGTATCTTTCAGTATCATTCATTGAGACAGAGAGAACATAGAACATCCTGGGAACTGTCATTTATACTTTCCAATTCCTAAGCAGTTTTCCTTGCAAAGATTTCAAACAATCTCTGAAAACAGTGCTATGGAAACCCCATGAATCCAGTTCTCCATCACGCAACACTTGTCAGCTGCAAAACTGTGGTCAGGTTGCCACTGGTGCTCCATCTTCTCTCCTAAAATGGATGTATTAAAAGAAATCTAAAGCCAGAAAGGTCAAAACTGGAGTCTCTGTTATGCTGACCTGGGTGGACTCACACCAGGGAAGTCAGGGCATGAGTGGTAGCCTTACAAAATCTGAATGGCAGCGCTTCACATCCCTTTGAAAATGTGTTACAGACTATGCAAGGCTGCAAGAGGAGATGATAATCAGGTCTAAAATTGGACATTCTCTTCCTCACATTCAATTTTTTCCCTGATTCCCACAGGAAGGCCACTCTCATTTCCTTTAAATCCAAAAAGGCATTTTTTATTTTTAACCTACCCACTGTCATCTACGTCATTATATAGTGATGATTATTCAAAAATTTCCTCTTACTCCAGTAACTTGAAATGAAATTTGCTCATTGTGCTGCACACAAACTCAGAGTAGCGCACCCAGCGACAGGTCAAGCAACCTTCAGTTGTATGATTCATCTCCCTACGGCTGTTTCACATCAGTACTGATACTTAGAACTTCCCTGCCAACAAGGATTGGCCTCTTGACTTACTTGTTTGGTGAAGGCAGCTTCCCTTAGGCATTTACCTCATAACATACAATTAGCAGTTACCATTGTAACATCAGAGTTCATGCTTAACTGTCACTTGCCAAGTGATATGTTCTCTCTCCCTTACAGATATTACTTGTTTTTTCTGGCACAGCATCACAAATTTGGTCCTTTGGATTTTATGTACCGGCTTGGTATATGTACAGCAATACAAAGAAATATTTAATAAGCTTCATCATGTGAGCACCACAGAGAAACTCTGGATTCCACAGTGACTGGGTTCAAAATCAGCTTAGTTCTGAAGCCAAATATTTAAATGGCTGTAGTAATCCTCCTGGTAATAGAAAGAAGACAATTCAAGAAACAACAAAGTGAGTCAATACTCCCCATTTACTGTGCAAGTTGACAAGTATATACGCAAGAATGCATGTCCTCAGGAACAAGGGAGCAGGCCCTGACCAGAGAGATCTTGTTTGGATTAGCGACTTAGCAGTTATCCTGCTCTTTGCTAGCAGATCCTGAAACTGAAGGAGTTACACCACTCTTGGAGTTGAGAAACGAGTAGCAATGCTCCATATGTGCATCAGCAGAGCTGGGAGATGACTTTACAGGTCAGCTGTTTTCCTCTGAACAGGTGGATACAAGTAAGAGCAAGATGATATCATCACAAAGCATCTGCTGCATGTCACTGATTAACACTGACCATAACTTGACAGAAATAATTAGCACTGTAGAATGAGTTATTTTACCTTGATGTAGTCCAAGGATAAAGAAACCACACTTATCTAAAGGTACCTAAATCAGGTCTAAATGAGTTAGTTTAAACTGCAGAACAAAGGTAGCCATGTTAGCACAGTGTGACACTTGCTTCTCGACAGAGCTAATTAATCTGTACAGAGTGCAGCAGTAATGTGGCTATATTGTTTCTGGCAGCAGCCCAGAATGGGTCTTCCCACAGCTCTGTTGTTCTTTCCATCAGGAAAGTCAGTCCCACATCAGCCAACACTTCCTGAGCTCATCAAGAACTAAGATTTAATGCAGTGGCAAACTCTACGGGCAACTGGGACATATAACAGATTTTTGAAATTTGAAATTCAGGAATATACCGCTCAAGCACACGTCCCACATAACACTCCCTCAAAAAACTCCTCTTCAGAGTCACAGGCCAAGTATTGCAGGTCAAAGTGATGGGTGAAGGGGAGAGGTTAATAGAAAGACATATTAGACTGAAGATTGTTTTGTGTCATCCATGGCAGGGTAAGAAGAAGATTCTTTAAAGCCTGTATCTTCTCATGAGTGTTGAGATGTTGATCTGATAACTGTGGTGGCATTTAAGTGTGGTGGCAATTAAGTGTAATTCCACGTATTAACGTGGAAATACTTCATTTTATATCAATCAAGTTTTCTTAACATGGGCAAAATATGTGTAAATTTTAACAATAAAATATCTGATGTATTTTAGAACCTGCTGCTTGATAAGCTCAGTGACTGCTGATTTCATCAGTTTATTTGCTAGATGACAATTCTCAACTAAGATTTTGTTTCTGTTATCAACTTTCTGTTATGCCTATTATTGTCTTTAAATTTCTAGTATTAATTCTAAAAGACTTCTGTGAATTCTCCGTTGATCAGAACTAACTCTGAATGGATTCTTGCAAGAGGTTTCTGTTCTCTAGAATAATTATTAATTATCCTAGAATAAAACCAAAAAGCCCATGCGGGACTTCACATCAGGGTATGTGCACAATTGTTTACAGACATATATACACCTTTCTTTTAACAAATGTATTGAGGAATTAAAATACTTTATGAACATTTAAAATCTCATTTTATGTCCATCCTTTGAGCAATAAGGCTAAGGGCAGACCCTGTAGTGCAATACTGCCTCAGGCCTGAAGATATAGAAAGCTTTCCTTCAGCTGTCATAGTGCTGGATGGAGACTTTGGAAAGGAAGGCTAGAAGTTCAAGCAGTTGAAGACTCTCATGTTGGCATGCTGCCAACCTCTTGTGTCCCCTCCCCTTTATTATGGGTTGTCCATATGCAGCCAATTCATCTTAAGATTTGACGCAACATTTGCAAAATGTATAGAGGTTCTCTGATAAAAAGCCATGTATGAATTCTATCATCATCATTATTTGCATTTCTCTTACTACAGAGCACTGTAATAGACTTTAATGTCATACAGTACCAGCAACCTATGAATCACTGCCACCTAACTCAGCGGGGCATGAACTAGCGGTGGGAAAATTTGACTTGAACGTAATTTCTTTTTCCTCAGAAGTATTTGGACAGAATCCACCTTTCAGCTGAGAAGGAACACCAGCTCCATGGAAATTCTTGATGAACAAGGTCCTTTAAGGCCTTGTTACTTGTGCGACACAATAATACTCACAAGCATAAAACAATGTTTACAACCTGTCCCAAACACTTTGTCAAAACTTGGACCCAGTGAGAATAGCATGGACAAGGTCATTATGAAAAATTTAACAGTGGGTGGCTTCACAGGTCTCAGACACTGCAATATTATTAGAAAATGCCTAATTGAAGAAAAACTAATAACAATTTTCTGGCTCTTCTTCAGGACCCAGTGTGCTTATAGATACTTTTAACAGCCTTTACGGAAGTAAAGTTATACATATTCAGTAGATTAAATGTAGTCATGTCTACACATACAAGCTGAAACTCTGATTTTCAGCTCAACATTTGGCATCATGACCATGAACAGCTTAATACAAGCTATTTTCTGTAATCAGATGTTCAATATAGATTAAGGAGGGGTAAAATTATTTTGCTTAATCATTTCTACGATTATATTGACCTGCAAAGCCATTGTGCTATAGAAGAATTTTGTGTCCAGGTGGAAAAACCATGCCAGTAGTACTGAAATGTTCATATGAGAGCTGCCTTTCATGCACATCTTGTCCCTTAATAACCTTCATTCCTGAAAATAATTGCAAAATGTTTTCAATTTACATGAAAAGTTCGGGTATTGAGTGCACTGCAATTGCACATGATAATGATAATTGCACATGATGATAAATCACAAGAGCAGTATTTCTCAGCCATACCTTTAAGTCCAGCTGCAATCAGGTGTAGAGTTATGCAACTATAGTAACAAAACTAATGCATCCATTCAAGAGAGGACACATAAACTAAGTTTATTGAAAAAAAAACCCACAAACAAACAAAAAACCCAACTCCTAGAGCCCATGAAGGAAATCTAGCAAATGATACCCCTTGAGCAAGATTATCTACCCATGGATGGCATGACCCAGGAACTACACAGACATCAATAACCATTGGAAAGTTCTGTGCAGAACATCCCTTCCTCTGTATTAAATTCTTCCCCTTCTGAGCCTGTGAAACATCTCAGAAGGTGGCTGCATTGGGTCTTCCATGCTGACTGGACATGCAACAACCTTAATAAGGCATAAAATGTGGATAAGATGCCACACACACTTTTCTTTTTGAAAAACACATTACTTTATAGGCATGGAATTCAGAGAGTATTTTCTACTGGATTTTTTTAAAAATTCAGAAAATTGATTAAAGCTCTGTTTCTTCACAGTAAGACTTCTTCATCTGGCCGACTTTGTTGCTTCTTTCCAATGCCACTCATGCTCACAACATGAAAATTACACTCAAAGGAAAAAGGCAGTGCAATCTCCTCTGATATAAATATACTTTTACGATAGCAGAAGAATTAATCCAATTCTAGCACTTCATGAAGAAGAAAGTCATAGCTTGTTGCGGCGGCTGAGCCAGCAGCNCACACAGCATTAATAGCTATCATGTAATAATACTGCTATCACTGTAAAAAAAATTAGATTTAACCATATCTTGACCAAACAGAAGGGTGTATTGCTTTTGTTAGTTAATGTCTGAAAATGTTCCTGTGTTCATATTTCCTTAGAAAATTAATTGCTCACCTAAACACTTTTCACTTGGTCTCCACTTTGAAGTCTTCTACAGTTATTTTTAGAAAAGCTAAACCTTCACAAATATAGGAAAAAGAAAAAGCATCTCTGGAACTGAAGGTAAACTCTTCACTTAGTGGCAATTTTGATGCAGTTTTACTTGACAAACCAATAAAAAGAAATAGAGCAGATGCTCAGATAGCCACAGCAGAATTGAGGATATAAGCCTAAGTCATACATGTTACCTTTTTTATGTCCATTTTTTTAAGGTTGAGAGCAAAAAAATATTGTGATTGCATGTACATCTAATTTAAGATTAATATTGTGACCAAGAAAAAAGGTAGTATAGCCTGGCACCTAGAAGATAGATTTCAAAACATAAATTCCTTGAATAGTCTCTAGTGTGGGTCACAGTCACTGGGAATTAATTTCACAATGAAAACTAATATTCTAATCATTTTCATAAGAATGGATTTGTTTCAGTTATATGTTTAATAAGAAGAAGTTGAAAAAAACGATCTCAACTTTCCCAAAGCACACCAGAAACGGGAAATAATTTTATTTTGACTGTGTTAAAAACATTCAATGCTGTTTTCATTCTTAATTTATATTAGGCTGTGTTGTATTCTATGAAAAATCAGAGATAAACAAAATAAAATGTTGAATTGAAATACTTTTACTATATTGAAATAATAATAAATAACAACTTCTTGAAATGAAAGCAGGTGATAAACAAAAATTAAATCCTTCAGTGGTCCCAAATGACAGTAATCTTTTTTTTTTAAATTTTGAATTTCACTGAAAAATACTAAGCTATCATATCTTCTCTCTCCTACAAGCACAAATCCAGTTTCTGACCTGCTTTACTCTATTAACTGCTTGTAAATATTGTTTTATTACCTCTCTATGAAGTAAATTGTTCCTGTTTGGCACAGACTACTGGAAAAATCAATGCAGACCCATGGAAGGAGTAACAGGAAACACTGGGATTTCTCAGAACTCCCTGACTGTCCTGGGAGATGTGTCAATTTAAGGCATCCTTTTAGTGAGGTACAGTATATTCACCACTATTAATCTCACTGTGCTGGTAACAATAAAACTCAATAGCTACTTTCATGGCTGATTATTTTTAGAGTTGCAATGGAGGAAGAAATGGGAATGAGCACTGTAATACCCTGCATGAAAAACAGAGGAAGGCACAAGACTTACTGTAAGAAAGATCAACAAGGTGTCCGTAAGAATCTCATTACACACACACGCACAAAGAAAAAAAATCTGCAATAAGAGTAGCTATGTGAGTATTTATTTTGAGAGGACAAAACAAGTTTGATACAAGTGGAGTCTATGTGTTATTTTGCACAGTATGTGAGCCCACAGGATGGCATACAGTGTGAGCTGCCTTTGTGAGCAAGTAGAGAACAGACCAGACACTAAAATGCAGAGTGAAGAAGGCAGGAAAAAAATACTCTTGCCTCAGTTAACTGGAGTACAGAAACTCTGAAAGCGTCACACATTTCAGCCATATACAACTCTAGGATCTCATGAATCATCACTATTAAACAAATAGTATTCATCTTCAATAGGAATTGACGTGCAATCCACAGTTTACTTTTTCCTTCTCGCACACTGCTGGAAAACGTAGGCTGTCATATTCACTTGATGTTACTGTTAGGTGTTAGATTTCATTATTTCATAAGTAGCTGAAACTGCGTCGTTTATAAAGCAAACAGATTACTCTTTGTTCATGTGATGGTTATTCATTCTGTCATTAGGTGAGATACTGGAAAATAAATACTGATGGTTTGGTTTTGAATGCTGTATTGCACAAACTGTGTAAAGTACCTCTTGGGAGAAGGATGATGGAACAGTGGTTTCCCTGTGATTAATCATTCTCTACTGTTGCACCCTTTCCATAAGGAAGACGATATAATACATATGCCTCCATAAAAACATTCATACTTCTCAATTCAAAAAATTAAGTTATCCTCCCTATGCTCATGTCCTGCCTTGGCATTCAACGTTTTTATAAATTCCACGGAAGAAAAAATTAAATAAACAACCTATGAAATTTGTACTAAAAAAGGTCTCAAAGCTAAAAAGTGTATTTCTCTAATACAGAGTAATTTGCAGCACACAGTAGTTGAGAGCACTGACAGAGACATTTTGGACTAAATGACTGCCAGATGACCCTGATTACCTTGCAAGCTGCTGCAGCTAAACTGCAATGAATAAGAGGAGATGAAATTCCAAAACTGATTTAGTGGGAAATGGACAGTTTTAATGGCAGAGACCATTACCCAGCTAGTGAATGAAAATAGTGGAGACATGATAGCTGCTGCCGTCCTATGGGTGTGAAAGCACCATGCCCATGAAACAGGTCCTCATAGTCATCTGACTCCAGTATTGACCTAAAGATTATTGAAAACTGGCCAGAATATTTATTGCCTTCCATTTACTCCTCTGCTAAGAGTATAAAATGATGTCAGTGTGGGTAATGATTCAAAAAGGCGAGGCTGAGCGTAAAGCTCACCTTTAACCCCTGAGCTGAGGGAAACTGAAGAGGCTGCACTGGAAAGTTTTCTTCCTCTTCTCCATGCCCTCATAATCTGTAAGAGACATTACTTTGCAGTGCTCACAATGGGAATCACAGTTTTACCAATGCTATACATTTAATTTCGAGAAAGCATAAAACTCAGGTTTTGTCAAAGGGAAAACAATCCATGGAACTCAGTTTGGCAACTCTTCATGTTTTTTCCCCTCCCCCAAAACATTGATTAAAATATAAATACTAACATTATTTTCCGTTTTGCACTCTAAACTGGCTCAAATCTGTAGACCCAAGTTTTTCCTGGAGTACAGGTTGTTTCAGTGCATGTGGCAATAGCTCCAAGGTCCACATCAACAAATTATTGGTGGAC